>PVJD01003139.1:0-172944 GCA_004026545.1 Mormoops blainvillei
TATTCAGTCAAATCTCCCCTCCAGTGCCTTTGCACAGTGCTCAAACCTGCAGGCCCTCGCTCTGGATTCTGTCTGTGTCTCCAAATGTTCTGGCTTTCCCTCAGGTTCTACCTTGCTGTCTCCTGCTGTGGAGCCCTTATGCTTTCTAGTCCCTCTACCTAAAATTCTCTGCTGCTTCCACCCTGTTTTTATACCTTCAGAACTCATTTCAAATGTCCCTCCTTCAGAAAAGACTTCTCTGCCCGCTACCCCCAGTCATCAATGGTACTGTGTGGACTTTTCCTTCATGACACTTTTCACCACCCATTATTTTACTATATTTCTATTGTCTGCCTCCTCCACTAGATGGTCACTATTTTATTTGCTTTATTTCAAGTTTCCAACAAAGTCTGGACATATCAGGATATACTCAATAGGTAACTGTTCATTGAGTGAGTGAGTTGTGATTCTTTGCCCTCAGATTTCTTAATTAAAAAGGAATCTCGACTTCACACCTATTTCTCTCTGGTAATTTTGACTATGTTTTTCTGAAAATTAAGGTGATAAAATTCAATCCCCTTTGTTTAACAGGTCCTGTGCAACAGCATATTTTAGGTTTTGGTTTTTTTTTTTTTAATGACTAATGGATATAAGAACTGGCAACAAGAGGGAAAATGTAGGTGGGTTTGAATGAGGTTAAAGGAGGTTCATGTTTTGATACCATGGCAGACCAAAGTAATTTATATGTCCTTCCTTCATCACACATACCACTAGTTTTTAGAAATTGGAACCAAATTGCACACTAATGAATGTAATGTTCACAGGTCAAAATTTTTAAATGCTTTTCCCTCCAGTTAATCTTTTTAAGCTCTTAGTGAAAATTATTTACACCGCATTTTAAAACTAAAAAGTTTCAAAAATCTTTTTACCTCTGATATTTCTGTGAAAACCAAAGATGAAAGAGTGACACTGAATGAGAGAAAACATTCAAAGCAAATACAAATGTTCAAAAATCTGCTTTTAAACATTCCTGTCCAGTTGCATTGACTTCTAGAGGACAGGAAAGTAGTGAAGACTTATAGAGAAATGGAAAGAACATTAGACTAGGTGAGAGAATTCTAGTTTTAACTCTACCACATAATAATCATTTGCCAAAACATTTAATCTCTCATGTTTCAGGAACTATACAATGGCAATATTCGAGCTTTGGTACAGAAAGGCAGACTGTGTTCATGCACTTGCCTGACTCCCCTCCCAGACATCCCACAAATCAACAGTAAAGATATATTAGAAGAGACACATCCATAACAGTGGTAGGAATTGAAAACTTTGAAATTGCTCATGTTGAGAGAGGAAGTCACAGCCAGAGACCCACACAGGAGACTGCAACAGGCATAGTGGTTAGAGATGTTCTTCCCTGTAAGACCAGGAGAGATTCCAAGCCCAAGGTTAACAAACATGAGAGCAGAAGTGGGCTAAGGATGACAGTAAGCATGATTAACTAAACATTTGTTATTGAAACAATTAGATATTTTATCTCCCTCTCCATGAAACGGAATGGGCAAACATCATACCAGCTCCCCATAGTAATAACCTAGGACTTTATTCACATTTGAAAAAAAAAAAAAAACTCCAAAAGAGAGGGACCAAGATCAAGGTGATATTATAAAAACCTCCCAGAGAGTAGATCATATTTAAAAAAAAAAAAAGACAGGAGACAAAGAGAATAAAAATTAAAGAAATATGGACAATAAATCCAGGAGAGCCATTATGAATCTAATAGGAATTCCAGAAAGAGAGTAGAGAAAATAAAGGAGCTTTAACAATTAAAGAAATAATTCAAGAAAGTTTCCTGGACCTGAAGAAAAGCTGAAGTTGATAGGAAGAAACAAATAGATAAAATTTCAGAAAATCCAAAGGAAAAAAGCTAAAAGCTTTGGGAAGAAATAATAAATTTCCTAACCATCCCCTCATCTCCCAACCCAAAAGAAATGGTTTGACATTGGATTTTTCATCAGCAACCTTAGAAACCAGAATACAATGCAGAATTGCCTTTAAAGGGATAAAGGGAAATTATTTTGAAGTTAGAATTTTATGTGTGGCCAAATTGCCAGTCATAAAGTTAGTGAAAACAGATTTTCAGACTTGTTATGACTCATAAAATTTACCCCCCATCCAAATTCTGAGATAATTGCTTGAAATTTTATTATGTTTTTAGCACAAACGGGAACCCAAGAAAGAAGCAGATATATGATACAAATATTTAGGTTTCCTAAACTTCCAGGAATGAAGTAATTAAAGAAATTTCAGTGTTTTAGATGCATGTATACCTAGAAAGAAATTGATCTAAACTTCATCAGGAAATCCAGAGGATTCGAAGAAAAAAGTATTCAAAGAGAAAGTAGATTCCTTCAAAATAAATTGTAAGGCTAAAAAAAAGTGACCACCAGTAATTTGGTGAAGACTTGTGATCTTCTATCAACAAGTGTCTTAGGTGGGGTTTCCTAGCTTTCTTCATAAGCTCAAGGTACCATAACAAAATATCATAAAGTGGATAACTTAACAGACATTTATTCCTCAGAGTTCTGAAGGCTGGCACCATATTTGGTGTCTAGTGAGAGCCCACATTCTGGCTTGCAGACAGTGGACTCCTTGCCATGTGCTCACATTGCCTTCTCCCAGTGAATCTGAATGGAGAGGAAGGGTTCTTGTCTCTTTCTCTCTTCTTGTAAAAATATCACTCTCACTCTTAGGGTTCCAGCCTCATGAGCTCATCTAAATTTGTCTTCCAAAGGTCCAACCATTACATTAGGGGTTAGGACATCAAAATATGAATATTGGGGAGACATAACATTAGTCCATAATACTAGCAGAGCCTAAGATAAAGATTCTTTTACAAGTGATTTATTGAGGAAGTGCACTTTGGAGAAGAGGGATGATGAAAACAATATACGATGACTTCCAGTCAAGATGGAAGCATAGGTAAACAAGTTTCATCTCCACACAACCACAGACCTCAAAACGAAGAACACCCAGAACCATCAGAAAATCAAGCTGTGTGGAAGTCTGACAACAAAGGATTTAAAGAAGCCACATTCATGTAGGTGAGTAGGAGGGTGAAGACACGGAGACAGGCAGAGAGATGAGGAGACACGGTGTGGCATGGAGACGTGGTAGCAGTGGAATAGGTGATCCCACATTCATATGTGGTGGATAAAAATCAAGAGGGATACCTTGGGGAAGAGTGATCCCAGCAGCAGGCCAGACCACACAGCCCAGGGTTCCAGTGCCAGGAAGACAAATACCCATAATTGCTGGCTGTAAAAACCAGGGATGGTTGGGGTCATGGAAGAAATTGACAGATTTTCAGGAGACTGTGCTTAAAGGCCCTGCATGGATTTAGAACATACGCAGACCCATTCCCTCTGGAATTCAGCACCAGGGCAACAGCTGGAAAACTACCCATTGCATACAGGGAATAAGTGAAGTGATTGGAAACAGGGTGAGTGTCAGGCAAACCTCCAGAAGCCAGACAACAGCATTGTACCCTCTCTGAGCCTTCCCCCCCACACAGAGCCACAAAGTGGTAAAGCAGTTGCCTGACCGCATCAATTACTTCAGGGTCCTCCTTAGACAATTTACAGGTGCTTTTTCTACAAGAGGTCACGCTACTAGGGAAATTAAAGCAGCGCTACCTAATACACAGAAACAAACACAGGGAGGCTGCCAAATTAAGGAGACAAAGAAATGTGGTCCAAATAAAAGAACAGAACAAAACTTCAGAAAAGGAACTAAATGAAATGGAGATAACCAAA
Source organism: Mormoops blainvillei (assembly GCA_004026545.1). Lineage (NCBI taxonomy): Eukaryota > Metazoa > Chordata > Mammalia > Chiroptera > Mormoopidae > Mormoops > Mormoops blainvillei. Next base: position 3,795 of record PVJD01003139.1, read on the forward strand.
CTATAGATGTAGAGTTCAAAACACTAGTGATCAGGATGCTCAAAGAACGCACTGAGTTCAGCAGCAAAATAAAAAAGATCCAGGGAGAAATGAAGGTTACACTAAATAAAATAAAGGAAAATCTATGGGGAACCAACAGTGGAGGAGATGAAGACAGGATTCAAATCAACAATCTGAAACATAGGAAAAAATAAGCATTCAACCTGAACAGCAAGAAGAAAAAAGAATTCAAAAAAATGAAGATTGCACAAGGAGCCTATGGGACATTTCCAAACATGCCAACATCCAAATCATAAGGATGCCAGAAGGAGAAGAAGAAGAGCAAGAAATTGAAAACTTATTTCAAAAAATAATGAAAGGAAACTTCCCTAATTTGGTGAAGGAAATAGACATACAAGACCAGGAAGCACAGAGAGTCCCAAATGAGTTGGACCCAGGGAGGACCACACCAAGACCACATCATAATCAAAATGCCAAAGATTAAAGATAAGGAGAGAATCTTAAAAGCAGTTAGAGAAAAGCAGAGTTACATACAAAGGAGTTCCCATAAGACTGGCAGCTGATTTCTCAGAAGAAACTTTGTAAGCAAGAAGGGACTTGCAAGAAGTATTCAAAGTCATGAAAAGCAAGGAGCTACAATGAAGATGACTCTATCCAGCAAAGCTGTCAGAATGGAAGGGCAGATAAAGTGCTTCCCAGACAAGGTAAAGGTAAAGGAATTCATCATCACCAAGCCGTTATTACAGGAAATGTTAAAGAGACTTATTCAATAAAAATAAGATCTAAACTATGAACATTAAAAAGGCAACAAAGTCACAATTATCAACAACTGAATCTAAAACAAACAAACAAACAAACAGAGCAAACAACCAGAACCTGAACAGAATCAAAGATATGGAAATCATTTGGAGGGTTATCAGTTGGGAGGGGGGAAAGAGAAGAAAGGGGGAAAAGGTGCAGGGATTATGAAGCATAACTGGTAAGTACAAAATAGACAGGGGGGCATTAAGAATAGTATAGGAAATGGAGAAGCCAAAGAACTTACATGTATGACCCATGGACATGAACTAAGGATGGGGGATTGCTGGGAAGAAATAAGGGTACCAGGTGGAGGGGAGCAAAGGGGGTAAAATGGGACAACTGTAATAGCATAATCGATAAAATATATTATTAAAAAAAGAAAACTATATATGGTAAGAAGAAAGTTATGCAAGAATGTGGCTCAGCTGAACATGAGCTGTGTTTTGACTCTACAGGGGTCGGTAATTAAATTGCACCAGTGAATGGGTTTTGTGTTGAGGCAAGCTGGTTTCTTGCACCCTGTGTCAGTCAGCTGCTGACCTGTGTGAGAAGTAACTTCCCTGATGGGGCAACTTCCATTAACGGTCAAAGAAAATTCTCTGGAAATGTGGGCAGCTGTGAGCTAGTAGAAGCCAATTCTGATTGTAGCTGAGGCATAGCTGTTGAGCGAACCAATAGCTTAGGGGGGAAAATGTTAGGCAATTTAAAATTCCGGGTAAAAAGAAAAGCCGTGTAAGAAAACCATAGGTCCAAATCCGAAGCATATTGCAACCCTGTAGTGTATTTTGAACAGTCTATATAGCATAAGTTTCATTTAACTTTGGTGTTTAAAACACTCCCCTTTGAATTACATAGGTTTAGTTATAGGATGACATTTTCTCCTTTGTGACACTAATCACTAATTAGACTTGTAGTAAACAATATTTTCATAATTATTTTAACATAGGTATCATGTTTAGTTTTTTAATCAATCTGTAAACAGAGCATGTAAGACAATTATAGTTATAGGAAAGAAGATAAAAGTTTAAAACCTTAATAGTATAAAAATAATAGTAGAGCTAATAGAAGTTAAAAATAAGAGAGGGAAAGATGAGGTGAAGGAAAGTTTAAAAATAAAAATTCTTCATCTTCTGTAATTGCTGTTAGTATCCAAGGCTTATCCAAAAGGTATCCAGCCATGTAATATGAAAAATAGGGACATTTATTGAAGAAGGTACAAGATACAAGAAACGATGTACATAGGACAATGATGCCTCAGTTCCCTTCAAAGTAGGCACCTTGGGACCTCACACAGTTCTAATTGCCATCAGCTGCCCCATTGTATTTTCCTGCATCCCATCAACTTTGAAATCTCTTACCTTTCAAAGGTGATTTTAGTTTTGGGAAAAGCCAGAAGTTGCAGGGTGCCAAATCCGGGCTGTAGGGGGGCTGAGTCACCTGGGTGATTTGATGTTTCACCAAAAGCTCTGCACAAGACATGATGCATGAGTGGGCGTGTTGTTGTGATGAAGCCATCAAACACCAGTTGCCCATAGCTGCAGCCTTCTGAATCATCCAAATAGTTTCCATGGAGCAATGTTCAAGCTTAATGCAAAACCAAGGGGGGTGACCTTGAGGGTGGGGGTGGAGATGGGAGGGGTAGGGGAAATGGTGGGGGGAAAATGGACAAAACTGTACTTAACAAAATAATTGTTCAAAGTACAAAAAAATAATTTAACGAATAAATAAAAAATAAATAGAAAGTGAAAAGGAAAAGAAATTTTTTTAAAATTGATGCAGATTCATTGCTCTATTTGCTCAGTCATTTTGAATGCAACAGTCACACAGTACATATGCTCACTCAATGGTGTCTACCACCTTCACTGACTAGTACCTTGAAGTCATTATTGTCCATGCATGCGCATTCCAGTCCTTTCTCCTTGGCTGCCAGGTAACAAAGATGTCACACAAACAATTCTCATTATGTTAACAATGGTTGGACTTTTAATGGATGGACCTCATCTGTGTATATGTGTGTGCATTTTCTAAAGTTAAGATATGAAGAAATACAGATTTAAGTACTATGTTATTTGATATTATAAGGTTATGTACTAAGAACTAAAACTAAATATTTAACTAACAAAAATTTGAAGGAGAGAGGAAGGTTATATAAATAAGCTAAATTTCTCAGCTTTCATAACAAAGAATCAGGGAATTGTACATAAGGCTAATAAATCAAGAAATGACCAGATAACATCATTTGGAGTTATGGAGATAAATACCAGAAGAGTTGAAAATGATTATCTCTGAGGAGTGTTGTGGAGAAGAGTAGGGAACCAGTAAATTTTCTTTTTAATTTTGTAACCATCTATATTATTGAAGTTTTTCCTGTCCTCCACATGTATTGCTTTTGTAGCACTGATAAATATGGCATTAAGAATAGTTTCTAACCTACCCTATATCAAGTAATTAAGAGAATTAATTAAGATTATGTGTAGGAAAACACTTTGAACCCTCAAGTGCTGAGATAAATGTGAAGTCTTATTAACAGGATAGTCTTAGGGAATTCAAAGTGGGGGATGGAACATAGTGCTTTCCTAATCAAGCCACATTTTAAGGCACCAGGATCCAAACTGGAAAGGTGCCTGCCTCTAAATTTCTGACTGTAAGATATCTGAGAGAAATAATTTGGAAAATGACAACAAGAATATTTAAATAGTAACTGTTAAGGCAGAATTATTGGGTTCCATCAAATTCTTTCTCTAAACCAAAACCGCTGTGAGGAACAAAGTAGCAACAGTGGTGCTACCATCTTCATAAATACCGTTGCAAAAACATTTCTTGATAAAACAGAGACTTATCATATCCTTACATCTGAAACCATTTCAGGTACTTTTGTAAACATTCTCATAATTAGCATTCCAAACATTTTAGAATACTGTTTTCATGACTTCTTAAGAAGGCAGATAGATCTGATCAATAGTACTGTAAGGGCGTTGAAACAGAGGTCTATTTCAAATTGTTGCTTCATGCATCTGCCTCCTTTTCAAGAAAGAGACGGTCTCAAAACAAGGAACTATGTCTTGAACACTTTGTTGCCTGTCTCAGGGCTTCTTGGCACATACTGGGCATGCAGTGAAGATATTAAAATACTTTTTTTTTTTAAATAAAACTAGACTACAGTTTGTCTCCATATACAAAAATTAACTCAAAGTGGATCCAAGACCCAAATATAAGACCTGAAACAATGAATTACATAGAAGAAAATATAGGTACTAAACTTATGGCTCTTGGTCTCAGACAAGATTTTATGAATTTGATACCAAATGCAAGGGAAGTAAAGGCAAAAATAAATGAATGGGATTATATCAAACTAAAAAGATTCTGCACAGCAAAAGAAACTGCCAACAAAACAAAAAAGCAACCAACTGAATGGGAGATGCTATTTGCAAACAACAGCTTTCACAAGGGGTTAATATCCAAAATATATAAAGAACGCATACAACTCAACACCACACAAACAAGTCAATTTAAAAATGAGCAGAGAACCTAAACAGACACTTCTCCCAAGAAGACATACAAATGGCAACAGATATATGAAAAGATGTTCAATGTAACTAGCTATTAGAGAAATACAAATCAAAACTACAATGAGATACCACTTCACACCTGTTAGAATGGAATATAAAGCTGAAAGCAACAAATGAATAAACAAGAAAAACAAAAACTCATAGACAACACCATAGTAGTTACCAGAAGGAAGGGGCTTGGAAGGGTAGGAAAGGGTAAAGGGGGTCAACTTTACAGTGACAGAAGATGATTTAACTTTGGGTGGTGGGCACACAATGCAATATACAGATTATGTACCATGGAAATGCACACTTGAAACCTATATGATCTTATTAATCAATGTCACCCCAATAAACTTAATTTTAAAAATGCTTTTTAAATTATCTAATAAAAATACTTTTTCATTACATATACTTGGTTTGATGTACAACGAACAAAAATATAAGACTTTTTCCCCTGTCTTTGTTACTGTGTGGCAAAAGGAGAATAAATTGACCCCTCGCTAAAATTGTCCACTTAAGCACTTTGGATGCAAGAACAGCATTTTTTGTCTCTACTTAAAATCTTGCAAGAGCAAAGGCTTTAGCTTTAGATAGAGGTGGGTTCAAATCTGACTCTGCTAGTTAGAATCTGTGTGACCTGGGGTAACTTTCTGAACATCTATTTAATAATTACAAACACCATCCAACAGATATTTATTGAGGATACACTGGTGGGTGCCTGACTTCTCAGCAGCTCATCAGAAAAATGAAAATAACAGTCTCTACCTCACAGAGTCGAGATAGTGATTCGCTGAAATAATATATGCAAAGTTCTGGGCACATAGTAAGTTTTCTTTAAATGCTTGTTTTGTTTTACTGAGAGACCACTACATGCTGTCATTACCCAGAAGGCTGGCTCAGTAAAGATAAACAAGAAAATTGCCCACAGCACAGTAAGATAAATAAACTGCCAAGCATCCTAGTCTGTCTTTCTCTCCATGTGCTCTATGGAGCTTCCCTCTAACAGTGTCCCTTGGGCCATGGCTGTTGGTGTCAACTCAACACCACCAAGAATCCCCAGCTTGGGGTGCAGTGAAGAAGGAAACTTTATCCAGCAGATACAGCTCAACTGTGATATAGTATGGTGATGGGAAGGCCCCGGCTGAGGTGGCCTTGGAGTAAGGCCCTTCTCCAGTTATTCAGCTCTTATCCACTCTGGTCTTTGGTGTTTCGGCTCAGGTCAGAGAAATACAATGTTCAGCCTTCAACGAAAAGGAAAAAATGTGCTCTCCAATCCAGGATGAAGCTGCCTTATATAGACAGAAGTTCCAGCCCCAGTTCCTGACTGGTCCACCCTCATGCAAATGAGGACCCCAAATCCTCACACTTTGGTCCAAAAAGCAGTGTCCTGACTGGTCTGAACAGAGCTGTTTTGACTGGTCAGTGAAAATGCTCATTGAGATATAGCTGGATAGCTCTGATTGGACAGGGAAAGCCTCAGTCTTGTTGGTTGAAATACAATTCCAGAAACTCCTTTATAATGGCTAGCTCAAATGGTAGGAACACAGTGCAGGCAGGTAATTTAGTGCAGGCTTCTCTGTGAAGTATGGTTTGCATGATGAGAAGCCCTTGTTTATAAACAGTTGCTAGGCTCTGCTTTTAAATTTGAGCCCAGCAGTCACCAGGACTCTATCTTAGTAGGTACCTTCTTTCTCAGGATCTACACCCTAGTGGGCAAGCATTCCCTGCTGGTTACCTCACAGGTTACTGGCAGGTAAGAGAGGATACACACGGTAAGGTGTGTTACAGAGGCATTTGTACTGAATACCTGGTGACTATGCTACTCTCCCCTGTAAAAGTATTGAGGTACATTAAAAAAGAAGCCTGATTCATCTTTGTTCCCACATACTTTCTAGCATGTTTGTTACATAGGGTACCAAATGAGTTTCAGTTGCCTGAGCTGTAGTCAAGAAAAGAGACTGAGTGATGGGGAACAATCCAGAAACAAGTGGTAAAGGAGATTCTGGTCTTAGGAAGTCACAGTGAAAACAGCATAAAAATTCAATGAGTTGAGGGAGTCATGGTCTGACCCTGGGCATAGAGGTTCTGATTCTACCAGCCCCTAAACTACATCTTAACAAAGAGGCCAGAAGCAAGTTTTTATTTAAATCATCAGGCTTTGTATCATGTGGCTCTTCAACCCCGGTTCTGACGTACTGGACCTAGGAATTGGTGACAAAGTCTGAGGGTATGCAAATAAGCAAGGAAGTGACACTTTGGTTAGGGCCTCCACTAAATGCGCCACATTCAGGGTCTCCTAGAAAAGATAGTAACAGGGCTCATTTTCACGCTCACAGCTCTTGCATCCTCCTCGCTGAGTGTGTAGTCTTACATTCTTTGGCGTGTGTAACATGGTAAGAATAGTGACATCTTCCTACTGGAGTCACCTCACTTGTGCACTTTTTCTGATTATATGATAAATATTTTCTCTCTCTCTTCATTTTCTTGAACTCAGATTTTGTTTTTATTAAAATAAGGTGCACAAAAAATTGGCAATAAATTGACATCATTTTATACCTAGATTCAATCTCTTCTTTCACAAATATTTCATCTTTAGAATGTTTGTTTTATTTGGGAAAGAATGATATAAAAGACTCTGTGAAATACTGAATATGCAAAAATTTTGTGTCTGTGTGAATTATGGAGAGCGCATCAGAACATGATTTCCCTTGAGTTGATTTTGGAGCCGGTCTTGGTGTTGAGTGTTACCCTCTTCTTTATGTCTCTGGCATACTTCATTCAGATCTTTATCACACAGCACAGCATCAATGTCTCCTGATGGCCCAGCACCCCCACTGATTAAGCAGCAAGGATCATTTCTCCTGGTTCTGTAATAATTTTGCATTAAAGGGCAGAATTGATTTCAGAACCTTAACTCAGAGCCTGGTAAAATACTGACCTAGAAGTGGGTGCAAGCATCCCTTGGAGCTCTGGAGATTTCTGTTCCTTGTTAGCAGCTAAAAATATTCATGTAACCAATAATGCTAATTTAGGGAAAACCACCTAAGTCATTTGAGTACTTAGAACTTTCTTCAGAATTTTTAAAGAATTAAGTAGTTTGCTACATTAATACTCTTCATTCAGCCATTTTTTGGGGGGGGGAAGTGGGCTGGTAGCATTAATAAGGCCTTTCCTTTGCAAGCCTACCTTGTATCTGCCACTGCATTGGTGGATAAACACAAGCATAAGAACTGACTCATGCCTTCCAGGAATTTATAGCCTAGCTCAGGCTGCTGGAAATAGTTTGTTCAAGGTTAACAGTGCCACAAGAGCTCAAGAACAGAGGTTACTGTGTGTCCCGTGGTATGTGTTTGAGGAGGAGGGCAGGGACAAGTAGTGGAGAAGGGGCTTTGTGCCTGCCAAGCACAGACCGCTGGAGATTCTGCAATGTGTCCTTGTCACTGTCATCTCCAAGGATGATAGGGAGGCTCTAGAGAACTTTTTGCTGCAAAATCTCTAGCTCTCCACTCTTTTCTTCTATCATGCAAATCAAGCAGATGCTTTTCTAGTGAGGCCTGTAGCACTGGATGTAACTCAGGTATAACAAGTTGGTCCTTCCCTACACCTCACTGCCCCCATGTGAAGCCCTAAACATGCACTGAGGAGGAGCCTCAGTGGCCCAGGCTACTTTCCCCATGTTTTCCCCGATGACATTCCTCCCAATCCTTGTGCACCTCAAAACCAGATTCTTGAAACCTGCCCTGTGCTTTAAAAAAAAAATCCTTACCCATGAATGTTTTACTGATTTTAGAGAGAGGGGGAGGAGAGAAAGAGAGAGAGATGTGAAAGAGAAACATTGATTGGTTGCCTCCCATACATGCCCCAGCCAGGCATCAAAACCAAAACCTAGGTATGTACCCTGACAGGGAACCGAACCCGCAATCTTTTGGCATACAGGATGATGCTCTAAACAACGGAACCACCTGGCCAGGGCTGCCCTGTACTTTCTTTGTGCTATGCTTTTATATTTACTGTCCTTTTTACCGAAAAGAGACGTCCTTGACATTTTCCCCTGTTGAAATCATATTTATCTTCAAATCCCAGCTTCAATAATCTTTCTTCTCAAAATCCTCCCTGAGCCACTGATTGCCTGACTGAAAATAATCTCGCTCCACCTCAAAGCAATGGCATTTTGTTTTAGCTTACTTACCTCGCACTCTTCATATTATATACCTTGACCTGAATTCTCTGTGAACATCCTTCTCTTCCCACCAAACTCTTTGAGAGGTAAGAAAATGCCTTTTTCATCTCTGTACTTACCTCAATTTCCTGCATGATTTTCCCACAAAATATTAAATAAATATTTGTTGCATGGCCCTAAGTTAGTTGACATTAGAGGCTGGGCAATGGAGAACAACCCAGAAAGAAGTGGTAAGGGAAGCTGTGGTCTTGGATGTGTTCAGAAGTGGCCCTGCCAAGACTTCAATGATTCATTGTAATTGAAGATGCTGCTTGCCAGCATCTTTCACATTAGCAATGATTCTTTAATATAAACAAATGGTAGTCAATAGTAAACAGGGCTTTGAAAAATTGCTTTAAATCTTCATTTAAAATTAAATGGATAACTGTCCGGTGTAATCTGAGCCTTCCCGTAGAATGCTACCTACTCCTAGGCAACATACCCTGCCTGGCTGACCACTGTGCCCACCACAGCCCCAGGCTTGGAAAGGGCTCAGAGGTCAGGAACAAGGCTTAGGTGCCTGTAACTTTCCCTGGCTTTGCCAAACTAACTACTTGAGTTAAGAAATAAAGACTTTTTTAAAATGTAAAAATGTAAATACGTAGTAATAATTTTAAGTAATATTTAGTAAAACCAGAATATTTTGTAAGGAATTAATGGATCAGGATAGCAGACTATTCTGGGTTATAGTAGCACCTTTCAAAAAGAAAATTTTAACTACTTTAGGTGGTAATATTTCTAAAATTAATTATAAACTGATTTCTAAGACAGAGCACACAGAACTGAATTTACTGCCCTTTATAAGTGGCTTGTTATCATCATTAACACCAATGTCATTAGTTAACTGTGCAGGCCTGACCTCGGCATGACAACTTCTCTGCCTTCTCAGTCAGTGTTTCCCTCTCACTGGACAGCTCTAGGTTGTTTAAAGACCTGTGATTCATCCTTGATTAGAAGAAATTTGTTGTGACCATCACCAAAGGAATATAAATCTCACTTAATTCTTGGAGCTGTATTTAGTATTCAGCAACATAACATATCCCTTTACTGGAGGAGAGGAAAGAGGGTGGAGATGAGGCTGCAAAGAGCTTGTTTCACATGATCTATAAAATCAAAAGGCAATCAGCAGGAAGTCACAGATAGCAATTAGGGATTTAAAGAAAGAAAATATCAAACTTCTGAATCCCATGGTTTCAAAACTAATTTATTCACCATGAATCAGTCTTGCAATTCATTAGCTTCACTCCAGAGACAAGACTGAATATCAACTATTTTCCCGACCTACATTTAATAGGTACCCCTTGCTCAGAAATAAAACTTAGAGCATTATAACAAAGTGAATCGATATGAGTGTTACAATGCTAATAAATAATAAATAAATAAATAAATAAATAGCAGGCTAAGTTCTGAATCTTTGGGGAGAGGAGAAAATTCTCATTCCCTGCTCTTTATGAAAAACAAAAATCTTTTTGACAAGAAAATTGATAAACTATCTTTTACCAACACTAAATTTAAACCAAAAATAACCTATGAATTAGAGATTAAGAGGCACACTGTTCAATCATTTAATTAACCCTAATGAATAACTGAAACAATATTACCTCATAGGTTAATAATGATGGTTTATGGCTGGGTGTGGCAAGGCTAAGTTCTTAACGAAGAAGTTTAAGTAGAAGGCGTGTCACTTCCAGACCTGGCCCTCAAAAACCTACCATGCACACTCCTCCATGCTCTTTTTTCATTCCTACTGATGTGAATGAAGATGACTAAGGCGACTAAGAAACCACTTATTCAATATGGCAGAGCCTCTGCCAGTGAGTCCCTAAATGACCGCGTGGAGTAGAGCCACCACTGACCAACCTGGAACCTGCAATCTGTTACACCAGAGCTTGACTGACAGCAGCCAGAGGGGAGGGGAGAGGGGGATAATGGTGGAAAGAAGGGGAAAGAACCAGTCAAAGAACACGTGTGAATGACCTATGTGTTACAGAGCTCGCCAAAGCTGTAAGCAAGCAGACCAGGGCCCATTCACGTGTTGCCTTCGTAAAAGACCCAACAATTAATGCTGGAAAGAGCAGATCTTTTGTAGAGGGAATCAAGGCTGATACCAAAGATGAAATGCTAATTGCCCTGACTTATGTTGTAAATGCTTCTCTTTCACTTCTGTAAACCCTTTTAGCGCCAAATCTATACCACGCCTCCCAAGACCCTTACCCCACTTGGCCCAGCATAAAAGGAGTGCGGGGCTATTGTTCTGGGCTCAGAATTTGGAGTTTGTCTCCTCTGGGTCCGTGCACTTAAATAAAGATCGTGCTCCTAACCCCTCAGTGTCTGGTCGTTTCATTTTTGCGTAACACTTTCTTTACAATATTCCAACCTTGGGGAGACTCAGAGCCCCCCTTTCCCACGAGACCCAGCATTTCCCATGCTCCCCACCAGGCTACTAGCCAAAACCCCCAAAACTTCCCATGTCTTCATCTTAAGCCAGCTGCTCAAACAGTTCTTCAGTGCCTCTAGATCAAAGTTCCTATTCTCATGCAGCACCTCTAACATTCAGGATCCAGGCTAAATGTCCATCAGCCTCCATTTAATAGTCCAAAAAAGTATGCGCCGTGTTGTTACCGAATGTGGACCCGTTGTGGTGTGTGTGTGGGGGGAGGGGTGTCAGATACTGTTAGCAAAACAACACCCCACCTTCCCCAGGGTCCCTCTGTTCTACGTTCTTTGGTGGCTGCCCTTAGAAATTATGGCTATCAATGCCAGAGTTTGATGAAAAGGAAAGGAATTATTTACTCAAAAGTTATACAGGTTTTGAATAATAGTTAAATGTTGCCATTCAATCTCAAAATCCCTTTAAAACACCCACCAACACACACAGTCCGGTCTTCCCCTCCCCCCCATCCCCCCATCCCCCCAGTCAGACCAGTCAGACCAGTCAGTGGTACCATCCTTCAGGAGAAAAAGAACAGAAGTCCGGAGCTCAGCTAGGTAGGCCTCTCATGGACAGTTGCCAGCACCAACAGCTGAGTCACTGTGATCTCCCGTTAATCCAAAACCATGTGGCACCTTCTCATGGCCCACTAGCAAGAGTCCTCTCTCCCCTTTCCTTCCTGCATAGTCTTTGCATTGTTTCCCTGTGGCATGGGGAGAACCATCTCTCAGCTCTTGTGCACAGGGGGTCCCTTACTCGAGGAGGGAGGGGGGCAGGGGAGGCCCCGTCCTAGTCAACTCCTGGGCTTAAGTTGTGCAAACCTTCCTGGTTAGCCTTGCTGATATGCAAAATAGTAATTTGCATATCAGGCATGAAGCTATCTTGCTGTTATTGACATGCAAAATGACTCTCAATGGCCCTGCTCCTGGGCAGGTCTAAAGCTGGCCTGTTATTGATGTGCAAAGTAACTCTGAAAGGCCCTGCTCCAGTCTCCCTTCCCACCGGGTGGCCTGCCTTGGGATGGGGGAGGGAGAATATCTTATATTTTTCTCGGACACCCCATGTTCTGGACACCATTACAAATCTCCCTTTAGGGGGGTGCCCCGTTACAGTGTTTCTCTGGATCATGGTGAAACTCAGGAAAGGTACAAGTCTTAATAGTCCAGGTAAAAATCCAGGTGTAGCAGGACAGGATCTTGCAAGGATGCCCTTTGCAGCCCCCCAGGCTGCATGGTCTCCTTCCTCACTATAAACTACACCCTACATGGCAGAAACCCTCCTTCTCCTTTCTAAATAACATGACCAAGAACGCTCCGAAGCCACATGGTCAAGAGGCCCCACAGGGCTGCCAAGCTTGAGTTTAAATCCTTACCCTGCTCCTCTTCCATAACCCCATTTTTTACTCCTCCCACAGTCAGCTACCTCTGCCAGTACCCTGGTCCTTTCTGCCTTTCCCTGGCTACCACTGTTAGTCCGGGAAGACTTGGCCACTTGACGTAGGGGAACTGCCTTCCTGCTCTCACACAAGCTCAGCAAGCCCCTCCAGCTACGTCACAGTCAAAGTCACACCCATCTCCCTGACTCCTAACATCTGCCACAGCTACTTAACACATCTATGAAGCTAGCCATCTGGTACCGATATGCAAAGTACCTCTCAACTGGTCCTTCCCCTTCCCTATCCCCCAAGCTATGGCTGTGAGCATTTGGGGGCTTCTCAGCCCACACTCTGTCCTGACTCTCATTCCACACCCATTTCGCAGGAACATGGACAATGGTACAGGGATTGACTGTGGGAGGGGGTCTTGCCTGGGCAGAGGAGGGCAAAGGGGGGGAAAATGAGGCAACTGTAATATAATAACAATTTAAAAAATGAGAAAAAGATTTCTTTCATGATCTATAGTACATGATTAATCTGACAAAAATTCCAATTGTAATTAAGAAGAATGTGTTCTTTAATTGTAGAGTTGTGTTTTACATGTTAATCAAATGAAGACCATTAATTGGAAAAAAGAAAGAACTAAACCTCTGGTTCCGAAGCCACTACATTTTGGAGTTTTGTTTGTCAGAGCAGCATGTGTGTGCACTCACATGTGTGCGTGTGCTTTTATTTCATCTTTAAATTTTTTAATAAAAATAATACAAATTCACTGAAGTATTATAAATACAAATAAGACCAAAATGAAAATAAAAATCCATAATTATTCAACATAATGAGACCTACTGTAGCAAGGTGCAGCTAGGGTTCCCCCAAAGAGGGATTTGTAACAGTGTACAGAATGTGGGGTATCCAAGAAAAAGATAAGATATTCTCCCTCCCCCACCCCCAGGTGGGCCACCATATGGATGGGAGACAGGGAGCAGGGCCTTTCAGAGTTACTTTGCATATCAATAACTGGCCAGCTTCAGACCTGCCCAGGAGCAAGGCTATGAGAGTCATTTTGCATGTCAACAACAGCAAGTTCGCTTCAGACCTATGCAAAGATGGTTATTTTGCACATCAACAAGGCTAACCAGGAAGGTCTGCATAACTTAAACCCAGGCTGGAACTGAGAATAAGACCCCCAGCTACAGTACCTGTGCAGGAGAGCGGGGAGATGTTCACCCCATGGGGAAACAATGCAAAGGCCTTGCGGGAAAGAAAGGGGAGTGGGGACTCTTGCTAATGGGCCGTGAGAAGGTCCCACATGGTTTTGGATTAAGAACAGGAGATCGTGGTAACACAGCTAATGGTGCTGGGAACCGTGCGAGAGAGGCCTACATAGCCGAGCTCCAGACTTCTGTTCTTTTTCTCCTGAAGGATGGTACCACTGACTGACCTGACTGGGCAACGGAGAAAGGCAGGACTGTGTGTGTTGGTGGGTGTTTTAAAGGGATTTTGAGATTGAATGGCAACATTTAACCATTTTTCAAAACCTGTATAACTTTTGAAAAAAAATTTCCTTTCCTTTCACCAAACTCTGCCGTTGAGAGCCATAATTTCTAAGGGTAGCTACCAACGAACCTAGAACAGAGGGACCCTGGGGAAGGGTGGTGTTGTTTTCAGTAACAGTATCTGGGGCCCCCCCAAAATGAGTTCACATTCGGTAATGCTACTATTACAAAACAGGGATCACTCTTTACTTACCATTTTGTAAGGCTTTTTTTTTTTCACTAAAGATACCAAAAATATCTTTCCTTCTGTTTTATTAAATAGTATTCTGCTATATAATTTTCATGTATACATGATAAAATTTACACAGATTATTGGAAAATCCCAGTTGAATGAACAGCAACTTTCACAAACAAATAATGAACGTAGGACATTTCTAGGCAACGCTGTTCTCAGAATACTGAGATACTGGATTAATAGGTGACCACTTGAAAAATTATATTCAGTTCTGGTATATTAATACTGAACTACTTGATGTTATGGTTGTAGTTAAGCTGCTATAACCAAAAAAACAAAATCTTTATCAGAATACAGGGAATGTTTGCATCATCACAATACTTAAGATAGGGTGGGGAAGTAGTTGTGTAAGAACTGTAGCTTATATTTGATCAGAAAAAAAAAAACAAAAAAAACTATTATCATAGTCCAGCAGATCCAGGCCAGCTTAGCAGCTTTGCTGTCCCCCACAGGAAGAAGAGAAGTCCAGGGTGAGCAATTTTTTTGGCAGAAGTTGAAGGAATCCATTTTGCTCATATTCCAGCCAAATCTAGCCTCAGGGGCATCTGGTAAATGAAGTCCAAGAAGAGTAGCCTTGTATCACCCAAAACTCCATCATATGGAAGAAGGAGAGAAGAGATTTGGGGGCAGAAAGAGTAACCAGCCTCATCCTCCAGTTAGCACAGAGCATGGTGTTTAAGAATAGGAACTCTGCCTTTGGAGCTCTGTAATACGGACTCCCACTTTGGCAATTATTAGCTGTCTGACTTAGGAATATTATTTAACCTCAGTTTGTATAATGGAGATGTTAAAATTCACACACTTGTTAGGGGAATTAAATGATTTAATTATTACAAAACACTTACAAAACATTGACTATAATTACTGTGTCCAGAAGAGAAAAGTGAACATAATATATCAAGGAAGAAAACACTAAACTACTCTAAATATAGTATAGTGGTTAAAGGCATAACCCTGGAATCAAAGTGCTAAGATTTGCCCACTTGGTAATCAGCTTCCTCATCTATAAAGTGGAGATTATCATTAGTATCTATCTCATTAGGTTGTTGCGATAATTAAGTGAGCTTAATTTGGAAAGTATGCAGCACAGAACCCCACCGCACAGCAAGCCCTATATAAATGTTGGCTGATATGCGTCTTTACTTTTGCCAAAGAAAATTTACCAGTATTTTTTACAAAGTCATTATATTCACCTGACTCCTTGCAAGTGACTTAGAGCTCCACGCACACTGACAGTCCCACTAAATAGCACACCATTTCTTTTCCTTCCCCCTGGTATTAAGGTCTCTGTGCTTTCCAAAATAAATAGGTTGGTGTTCTATAGCATAGGAGGTAGGAATACATTCATCACCCAAAATAAACAGGATTCACTTCTGAATCCAATTTCATTTCCTTTTGGAGAGTCATGAATGTTCACATTCATCTTCTTTGGTCCTGTAATACAGGCCTCTGAATGAACATTTTTTCAGGTAATGAATTTACTCAAAAATGTTCCTGCTGACTCTGACTTTAGGAAAGTCATTGAAAATAAAATCCAGAATTATATTAAGCCTTGTCTTTATTATTTATAATAACTGCATCCTTGAATAATGATTTATTAGGTCTGTCCAGAAAAAGTCCAGCCATTATCAATATAATGAGAACAATCACATAATAACTTTGTAGCTTGGCAGCCAAGGAGAGTGGGCTATAATGCACATGTGTGAACAATGACGACTTCACTGTACTGTTCAGTGGGAGTGATAGATGCCATTGAATGAACATATCTACTGTTTACCCATTACATTCAAAAGACTAAGAGGAGCAACGAATTTGCATCAAATTTTGCATCAAGCTTAAACATTGCTCCACAGAAACTATTCTAATGATTCAGAAGGCTGTAGCTATGGGCACCTGGTGATTGGCAGCTTAATCATGACAACATGTCCACTCATGCTTCACGTCTTGTACAGAGATTTTTGGCAAAATATCAAATCACCCAGGTGACTCAACCCCCATACAGCTCAGATTTGGTGCCCTGCAACTTCTGGCTTTTCCCAAAACTAAAATCACCTTTGAAAGGGAAGGTATTTTAGGCTGTTGATGAGATTCAGGAAAATATGACAAGGCAGCTGATGGTAATTGGGAGAACTGTTTGAGGTCCCAAGGTGCCTACTTTGAAGGGGACTGAGGTGTCATTGTTCTTTCTACAATGTCTCTTGTATCTTCTTTAATAAATGTCTCTATTTTTCATATTACATGGCTGGATAACTTCTGAACAGGCCTCATATGCCAAAAATGAAAAAAAAAAAAAAAAAGATAAAACCCTCAATACAATGACTACATTTTAGCTGCAATTAAACTTATCCATTTAAATACATGATAATTTGTAATCAGAGAAAAAAAATCATGATGGTAAGTACACCTCCCTGAAAGTCAGATTATATCAGTCTAGTTAATCTTTAATAAATGTGATTAATTTGTGGACCATCTCCCTTTTGTAGATGATTGCTTTCTTCGAAAAGTTACCAAAAATCGAAGTAATGCAAGTTGAAAATTTTATTTCCACAGATTTAAAGTCATATTAGGGCATTAAATTTCTAATCAAATGTTCAATGTCCAACTTTTTATTAAAATAGACCTAAAGACTATATTTAGTTTATTATAAATTACATACCTCATATATGCTACAAAATATTTAAAGTCATAACAAATTTTTATCTTCTGAATAATTTCTGCCTTATTTCATCACATAAATCTAAAGGTGAAAGAATACTATCATGGAATTCAAAACAGTGCTTTCTTTTCTAAGGGTGGAGCACCACCACCCTGCCCTTGCACAGCTGATCCTCCATGGAGAGTGGCAGGTGGTGGTCAGTGGTCACAGCCAATCCTTGCAACTGACTGGCCTGGGTAAATCCTTCCCACTGATCTACCAACAGCAACCAAGGTTAAACTACAAGAGGAGGGTGTACTCAGCCCACATGAAGGGCATAGCTTGAGCACCCAGCTTGGATGATAGGGAGGGTGTAGGACCCTACAGGACACCTACTACATTAGTTCACACTACCGAGACATGAAGTCATAGTAGCTTAACCTAATACATAGAAACAAACATAGGGCAGCTGCTAAAATGAGGAGACAAAGAAACAAGGCCCAAATGAAAGAACAAATCAAAACTCTACAAAAAGAACTAAATGAAATGGACATAAACAATCTATCAGATGCAGAGTTCAAAACACTGGTTATAAGGATGCTCAAGGAACTTAGTGAGGACCTCAGCAGCATAAAAAACACCCAGTAAGAAAGGAAGGGTTCACTAATTGAAATAAAGAATAATTTACAGTAAAATAGCAGTAGAGTGGGTGAAGCTGAGAATCAAATCAATGGTTTGGAACATAAGGAAGCAAAAAACAATGATGCAGAACAAGAAGAAAAAAGAATCCAAAAACATGAAGATAGTATAAACAGCCTCTGGGAAAATTTTAAGAGGTCCAACATTTGCCTCATGGGGTTTCAAAAGGAGAAGAGAAAGAGCAAGAATTAGGAAATCTATTTCAAAAAAATAGTGAAAGAAAACTTCCCTAATTTGGTGAAGGAAATAGACATGTAAGTCCAGGAAGAGAGAGAGTCCCAATTATGATGGATGCAAAGAGGTCACTCCAAGACACATCATTATTAAGAAGCCAAATGTTAAAGATAAAGAGAGACTCTTAAAAG
Organism: Mormoops blainvillei; assembly: GCA_004026545.1. Taxonomy (NCBI): domain Eukaryota; kingdom Metazoa; phylum Chordata; class Mammalia; order Chiroptera; family Mormoopidae; genus Mormoops; species Mormoops blainvillei. The sequence goes on from PVJD01003139.1 coordinate 21,662, forward strand.
CAAGAATAAAGAAGTTTGCTGCTGGAAGGTTGCCAGATGGGAGGGGCAGGGGAGAATGAGTAAAGAGGTGAGGGGATTAAGAAGTACAATAGGTAGTTACACAATAGCCATGGGAGTGTAAAGTACAGTATAGGAAATGGAGTAGTCAAAGAACTTATACTGGTGACCCATGAACATGAACAAGGTGTGGGGATTGCCTGAGGGAGTAGTGGGTACTGGGTGGAGGGGGACAAAAGAGGAAAAATCAAAACTACAGTAATAACGTAATCAGTAAAATATAACTTTAAAAAATATTCCATGGAGTTCCATGTCCCCTTCACTCAATTTCTCCTAATTTTATAATTTTACATAATCATAGTGCAATTGTTAAAAACAGAAAGTTAACATTAATACAATGAAACTAACTAATCTAGGGATCTTATTTAAATTTCACCAGTTCTCCTACTAACAGCTTTTTTCTGTTGCTGGATGCAATTCAGGATCCCTTTTCACATTCAGTTATCATGTCTCTTAGTCTCTTCAATTTGGAACAGTTAGTTGTTTAAAAAGCGTATAGGCCACTTATTTTGTAAAGAATGTCTCTCAGAATATCTCTCAGAATTTGTCTGATTTCTTCTCATGATTAGTTGAGATTATGCATATTTGACAAGAATAATACAGAAATTCAACCATCTTAGTATATCACTGTGAGGTATGTGGTATTTATATGTCATCTTATGGTGATGTTAACTTTGATCACTTGGTTGAAGAGATGTTTGCTGAGCTTCTGCTCTAAAAACTTACTGTTTTCCCTTTATAATTAAGACTATCTTGAAGAGAATATATTTTAAAACTATACAAATACAGTTTCTCATGTCTTCATCCACACATTTAGCATCCATTAATGACTCCTATAACAACAATTACAGTGGCCTTTGCCAAACAGTGATTTTTCTATTGCCATCATTTCTTCTACATTTTTCAGTTGGTATTCTACTGTAAGGAAGAATGGTCTTTCTCTCTCATATATTATTTATTCAGTTATTTATTTCTATCAATATGGATCCTTGGGTATTTATTTTATGGTTTATAAAAATTACTATCATTATTTATTTTGTTGTTCTAACTGTCCTAGATTTGGTCATGGGAAGTTACAGAAGGGCTTAAGGGTTTCACAGTTGTCTCTGAGGAGATGTACAGGTGAGACTTAAGACCACTGAGGGCTTTTTGAGAAATGATCAATGGGTGTATTTTGTGTTTTATAACAATTAAATTATTATAAAAATTTTCTTCAGCAAGCATGGGTATTAAAAATAACATTTTTGGACTCTATTCAAAGTTGCCTGGGAGACAGACATTTATTTATATGTTTACAACCATAATTCCAGGAGGTATTAACATGGGTTAGTATACTTTGATGTTCCTCCTTTCAAATGTACAGCAAAATTACTTCCAACCCTTTGGGGAAGTCAGATTCTCCCATGGATGAAGAAGTGTTCAGTCACATTTTTGGTTCTTCTCTCCAGTATAGTATAATCTCCTCCACAAAGGGAAGGAGAATCACCAACATGATTAGAGACTAAATACTGATTGGACTGTGATTTACTACTGCAGGGCCTACTGTGCCTTAAAAAAGACACTAAGACACTCAGCCATGCCCTGCTTTTTCCCTTGTTGTACCTGAGATGTAAGCTGGCCTACAAGACTTACCTCTGTCCAGCCAAGGCCTCTATTGGGTCCATTATTTTCTATTCCAGATAAACACAGACTCTGCCTTTCTATTTTCAAGCAGAAATGAATCAAAAGCCTTGTTGCAGCCTTGCAGTATAAGCCATATTTGAAAATATAGCTTTTTACTAGAGAACCCTGCTTTGGAGAGTATTGGGTGTTCACAGTTCTGTTAATAAGCAGTACTTTGTCTTTAGGCAATTGCTTGGGCAATGTATGCTGCTGGGGAAGAAGTGTGATAAATGGCAAAAATCCAACTCTAAATCCCTAAATCCCAGAGAAGACGTGTCCATTTCCGTGCCACCTCATTTCTCATCTTTCCACAGTCACTTGCTTATCATGATGATCATCTTGTCAAACCTCATCTATGGTTCACATGGACCAGCCAATCTTGACAAAAAGGGAAAACTCACTATATAATCTATGGACCAGAATCATCTGCTAAAAGTGAAGATTTCCGGGCCTCACCCCAAATGTATTTACCAGGATGGTAGGTTCCAAGAATCTACTTTTTTTTCTTTCTTTCCTTTTTTTTTTTTTTTGGTAAGATATCCCAGGTACATTCTATGTTTATTAACTTTGAGAATCACAGTTCTGTTGGTCAAGCATAAATTTAAATTATCTTCTCTAGAGCAGATGGTCCAGTCAAGACTGCAGGACCCCTCAGGTCTCCTCGGCCTGTCTTCTTTTTGTTAAACAGTCTGGGAAAAATAAGGAGTTTCCCAGACAAAAGAAGGCTGAAAGAATACACATCCACCAAAACTGCAAGAGATACTAAAGGGACTGCTATAAGAAGAGGAAGAAAAAGAGTGACAGAGAGGAGAACACAGGTACAAAGGGAAAAAATGAGTAAGTACCTATCAATAATAACCATAAATGTTAATGGATTAAATGCTCCGATCAAAAGACAAAGGGTAGTTGAATGGATAAGAGAACATGACCCGCACATAGGGTGCCTATAAGAGACCCACCTCAGAAAAAAAGACCTACACAGACTGAAAGTAAAGCGTTGGAAAAAAATAGTCCAAGCAAATTGACAGGGAAAGAAAAACAGGGGTAGCAATACTTATATTAGACAAAATAGACTTCAGAACAAAGGTCATAAAATGAGACACAGAAGGACCCTTCTTAGTACTCAAAGGAAGAATCCCTCAAGAAGCATAAACATTGTAAACATATATGCACCCAACATAGGAGCACCCAAATATATAAGGAAAATCTTGGAGGACTTCAAAAAAGATATAGACAGCAACACACTTATACTAGGGGATTTTAAACACTCCACTGTCAAAAATGGATAGATCTTCTAAACAAAATATCAACAAGGCTATTGAGGCATTGAACAATGTCCTAGATCAAATGGTCTTAACCAAAATATATAGAACCGTTCATCCCAAAGAAGCAGGATATTCCATGTACTTAATATAGCTTCCAAACTTGTAGTATTCCATACCACCAGTATAAATTTATCTAAAAGAATACTCTTTCTAACCGAAACCCTTCCCTTTTTAGTACCCATCTTGTCCTGTCTCATACCCTGCCCCAGTCTAGGGTGGATGACACTGAGCCCCAAGTCTTTTGGAGACCAGATCCCACTCCCTGCCTGACATTCTATGGCCTATAAACAGGTCTATTGAATCATACCACACAGTCTGCCTGACTCCCAAGCATTCTACCATTTCATGAATTTCTCCTGTTCTGACACATAGCCATAACTCTATACTCCAGGACACCACCTTTAGATGTTGGACTAGATCTCCTAAATCTTCTTCATTGTACCTGGACAATCCAGTGCTTCCTCCTCTCCAGGAAGCCTTCTGTCAATTCTGTTGCCCCTGTCCTTTTCTAGCCCTCCTTCTTCCTACTCCTCATCAGCTCCATTTGGCTGAGATCTCAATTTATTCTTTGCCTTCCCCCAACATATACACAGGAAAAAATACCAAACTTTGATGTGTGGGGATTACCCTGACCTCTCCTACTTTCTACCAAACTTGCTTAAGGCAGGGACCAAGTCACATTGTTTTTTTTTAAGTTTCATTATGCTATTACATTATTCCAATTTTTCCCCTTTGCACCCCTCTGCCCAGCCCACCAACCACTTCCTTAGTTAATCCCCACATTGTTGTCTATGTCTATGGGTCCTTTATATATGTGTTTTGTCTAATCCTTTCACCTTCTATCAAACAGTCCCCACTTTCCTCCTCCCATCTTATAGTTGTCAGTCTGCTCCAAGATTCTTTGCCTCTGGTTCTATTTTGCTCATTAGTTTACTTTGAACATTAGATTCCTCTTATAAGTGAGATCATATGATATTTGTCTTTCACCAACTGTCTTAGTTCACTTAGCACAATAGTCTCAAGTTCTGTCCATGCCGTTGCAAAAGGTAGGAATTCCTTCTTTTTTCTGCTGTGTAGTATTTCATTGTGTAAATTTATCAGTTTCTTAATCCTCTTATATACTGAATGACACTTAGGCTGTTTACATATCTTGTCTATTGTAAATAGTACTGCTATGAGCATAGGGGTGCATAAATTCTTCTGAATTGGTGTTTTGGAATACTTAGAGTATATTCCCAGCACAAGGATCACTGGATCAAAAGGCAATTCCATCATTGTTTTTTTGAGGAAATTCCACACTCTTGTCCACAGTGGCTGCACCAGTCTACATTCCCACCAACAGTGCACTAGGGTTCCCCTTTCTCCACATCTTTGCCAGCTCCTGTTGTTTGTTGATTTATTGATGATAGACATTTTGGCAGGTGTGAGGTGATATTTTATTGTGGTTTTAATTTGCATCTCTTTGATGGTTAGTGATGCCAAGGATTTTTTATACATCTATGGGCCATCTGTATGTCATCCTTGGAGAAGTGTCTATTCAGGTCCTTTGCCCTTTTGTTTAATTGGATTGTTTACTTCTTGGTGTTGAGTTATGAGTTCTTTATATATTTTGGACATTCAACCCTGTTTGCTATATCATTGGCAAATATATTCCCCCATATAGTCAGTTCCCTTTTCATTTTGATGATGGTTCTTTTAGCCACGCAGAAGCTTTTTAATTTGATATATTCCCATTTGTTTATTTTTCCTTTATTTGCTTTGCCCTTGGAGATAAATTGGCAATAATATTATCACTTGATGTATATGAAATTTTACTGCCTATATTTTCCACTAGAATTTTTATGGTATCATGACTTATATTTAAATACTTTATCCATTTTGAGTTTATTCTGGTGCATGGTGTAAGTTGGTGGTCTAGTTTCATTTTTTTGCATGTAGTTGTCCAGATCTCCCAACACCATTTGTTGAAGAGGTTATTTTTACTCCACTGAATGCTTCTGCCCCCTTTTTTGAATATTAATTGACCATAGAGGCATTGGTTTATTTCTGGGCTCTCTATTCTGTTCCATTGATTTGTGTGTCTATTCTTATGCCAGTACCAGACTGTTTTGATTACAGTGGCCTTGTAGTATAGTTTGATATCAGGTATTGTGATCCCTCAACTTTGTTCTTCTTTCTCGAGATTGCTGAGGCTATTCAGAACTTTTTCAGTTCCATACTAATTTGTAGAATATTTGTTCTAGATCTGTGAAATATGCCATTGGTACTTTTTAAAAGATTTTGTTTGTTTTATTATTTTTAGACAGAGGGGAAGCAAGGGAGAGAAACATCGATGTGTTTCTCATGCTACTGCTACTGGGGATCTGGCCCGCAACCCAGCATGTGCCCTGACTAGGGAATCAAACTGATGACCCTTTGGTTTGCAGGCCAATGCTCAATCCACTGTGCTATACCAGCCAGGGTGCCATTGGTATTTTAATAGGAACTGTATTAACTCTATAGATTACTTTGTGTAGTATGGACATTTTAATGATGTTAACTCTTCCAATCCATGAACACGGCTTATGTTTCCATTTATTTGTGTCTTCCTCAACTTCTTTCTTCAGTGTTCTATGATTTTCTGAGTACAGGTCTTTTATATCCTTGGTTTAATTTATTCCTAGGGACTTTTGTTGTTGTTGCTATAGTAAATGGAATTTTTTTCTAAATTTCTCTTACTGATATTCATTGTTGGTGTACAAAAACATTTTAGATTTTTGAATATTGACTTTGTATACTGCTGCTTTGCTGAATTCACTCATCAGGCTGAGTAGTTTTTGGTGGAGCCTTTAGGGCTTTCTATGTACACTGTCAATGTTGTCGGTAAATAATGACAGTTTTACTTCCTCCTTTCCAATTTGGACACCTTTTATCTCTTCTTCTGGTTTGATTGCTGCCGCTAGGTCTTCCAGTACTCTGTTGAATAAGAGTGGTGAAAGCAGACACCCTTGTCTTGTGTGCTGAATTGACTAATAATAATAATGATAATAATTATGGTGATAACAGCTAATACTTATTGAGCTCTTGCTGTGTGTCACTCTTCTAAGCATGTTGTTTATTTTCATAAAAAATGCCATCAAGTAGGTAATATTAGTATTCTACTTCAGGGATCTGCAAATTTTTTCTGTAAAGGGTGAAATAATAAATATTTTCAGCATTTTGAACTATATGGTCTCTGTTTTAACTACTCAGCTCTGTTATAATGTGGAAGTAGTCAGCCATGGACAATATGTAAATAAATGACATGATTATTGCAGGGAGCAGGGAGATATCAGGGCGTTAAATGGTAATGGAAAAAATACAATAAAAATTTTTTTAAACCACACGACTGTGTTCCAGTTCAAAAACAAAAATGAGCAAGATGGGTTTGGCACCAAAGTCATAATTTGCTGACTGCTTCCTTATTTTAAAGGTGGGGAAATTGAAACACAGGGAAGTTAAGTAACTTGTCCAAGATCACACAGCTGATATATGGCAGCATCAAGGATAAAACCTGGTTCTTGAGTTTCCTTCTTAATCACAATGCTACACTGATTTTTTGTTGTTGTTGTTGTTGTTGTTGTTTTTGAGTAAATGAATGAAAAGGTGACATAAAGGTGGACCCGAGTGATATATTTGGCATGAGAATTTTCAGAGTCCATGAGTAGATGATGAATGTCAGAATGTGCCAAATAAGATAAAATTACAGTTCTGAACAAGACAGCATTAGTTCCCTATTGCTACTGTAACACATTGCCACAAACTTAATGGCTCAAAACAATGCAAGTTTATCTTTGATTTCTGGAGGACATCACTCTCACTAGGTTGAAATCAAGGTATTGGCAGGGCTGCATTGCTTCATGAGGCTGTATAAGAGAATGTACTTCCTTGTCTTCTTTGCACTTCTAAGACTGCCTGCATCCCTTGGTTGTGGCCCCTTCTTCCACCTTCAAATCTCTCTCTCTATCTGTCTTTCTCTCTAATGACCCCCTCGCCTCTAATAAAACCCCGGTGATTACACTGGCCCACCTAGATAATCCAGGGAAATATCCCCATCTCAGAAACCTTCACTTAATCACATCTGTAAAGTCCCTTTTACCATGGAAGGTAATATTCAGAGGCTTTGCAGATTAGGAAATAAAAATCCGGGAGGAGCTATTTCTTCTGACTACTGCAAAGGCCTTCAGGATAAACAACATTGACCCAGCAGGCTTTTCCCTCTAATGCCTGCTCATAACATGTCTTGAAATATGAGCTAGAACAGAACAGACACTGTAATATGCCTTCATGCCTTTATGCCTAAGTGTGCACAGCACACACCACAGTCAGAGGAAAGTTAAAACACTTCAGGACCTGAGATAAACCAAAAAATAAATGGCTTATCAGCTTGCTCTTTAGTTCCATGTCTTTGGTTCTGTCTAACTTGCTTGTTTGTTTTATTGGTTATGTTCCACTTATAGGTGAGATCATATGGTATTTGTCTTTCACCACCTGGCTTATTTCACTTATCATAATACTCTCCAGTTCCATCCATGCTGTCCTGAAGAGTAGGAGCTCCTTCTCTTTCTGGTGCATAGTATCCCATTGTGTAAATATATGACAGTTTTTTGATCCACTCACTTACTACTTAGGGACAATGGGATGGGGGAAGAGGATTGAATGTGGGAGGTGGGGGGCGGTAGGCAGGGAAGAGTGGTGGGGAAAACAGGGAGAACTGTAATCGAGCAACAATAAAAAACTACGTAGTATAAAGACAAATCTTAAACAGGACACAAACTGTATTAACTATATAAGAAAATATTAATAAACAGGGCCAGATTAAAATAAAAAATAAATGACTACGTCACCATACTCAGGTCTAGCCACAAAAATAAATGAAACCTTAAACCTTTTTTAAGCAAAATGGTGGTGTTAAAGTTTTATTTTCTTTGCAAAAATATCAGCCCTGACAATGATGCCAGTATTCATTGGAGGAGATGCCTGTGAAGGATTAAAGGCCCAGGGAGTAGGAAAAAGTTGGGAAATATCTGAAAAAGGAAGAGAGGAAGAAGGGAGTATTGTGGAGAAAGAGCCTCCGGCTCCAGTACAGTTTTACGAAAGTGTCGGCCAGGCTAGTGGGGAGCTCCAGAGAAAAGACTGCTTTTTAGAAGAATGGCCAGACTCTGTTTCTCCCACGATGCTTAGTCATTGACTAGAAGCAACCCAGGGAGAATATAATCTTGGTGTGAACGCTGTGGCAGATTCCACATGTGTGGCAAAGCTAGAGGCTGCTGGCTTACTACTATTTTCACAGCCAGTTCTCTCTTGAAGGGAGAACTAAGAGGTAAATCTCCATGACCACCATAATACCACACAAACTTTGTGACTATAATAATCAAGAGAGAAATTTGCCTATCTTCAACTTTAAACAGACTAACTGCAGGGTGTATAATCTAAGTAATATTGTGTTTTTTTCCTTTAAATATTTTGGAAGTTTTAATAACTAACAAGCTGGTTCTTTAAGAATCTTCTTTGTGAATCTCTTTGTAAGTAAACTTATTTCCTTCCTATATTGTTTGTCTCAGAATCTTCCTTTAAAATTTGTTATAGTAATAAAACAGAGGTGTGGGGAGGGAGAAGGAACTAAGAGGAAAATATGAAAATATTGCAATAAAATAAGGAATTTTTCACTGGGTCAAATGCATTTGTCTGAGCTGGTATTCTTACAGTGCTTGCTCCCATAGTGCTGTCAGAACCATGAGGCCAACTTGCTGAGGATCTGTTAGCTGAACTAACTATCATATTTACTGGATTTCCAGTCACAACGGAGGCAGAGATAGACACACTTCACCTCCTCAAGCAACTGGAGAAAGAATTACAACTAGATCTCAAAGTAAATAACACCCAGAACAGTCAGAAAAGCAAGCTGTATGGAAGTCTGACAACCAAGAATTTAAAGAAGCCACATTCATCCAGACAGGTAGGAGGGGCAAAGTTGTGGAGACAGGTAGAGAGGCACAGAGATGTGGTATGGCACAGACAGCAGGTGGCAGCAGTGGAACAGAAGGTCCCACATTCAGATATAGTGGATAAAAACCTGGAGGGATACCTTGATAACAAGTGATACCAGCCCCAGGTCAGGCCACACAACCCAGGTTTCCAGTGCTGGGAAGAGAAATCCCCACAGCTTCTGGCTGTTAAAAACCAGTGAGTGTTGGGGTAGTAGAAGAAACTGCCAGATTTTCAGGAGGCTCCATTTAAAGGACCCAAAAGGACTTAGAGCATTTGCAAAACCCGCCCATTCAGGGATTCACAACCAGAGCAACAGCTGGAAGGACACCAGTCACATACAGGATGTGGGTGAAGTGAATTGAGATGGGGCAAGTGTGGGGCAAACCTCCAGAAGCCAGGTAGCAACACTATCCACCTTCTGAGCCCTCCTCCAACACAGACCCCCAAGGTAGTGAAGTGGGTTGCCCTACCCTGATGATTAGCTAAGGCTCCACAAAACACAATTGACAGGTCCTGTTTCTACAACAGGTAATGCCACTAAGGGAGTCCAAGTGGCTCTACCTGATAAGCATAAACAAACACAAGGAGGCTGCCAAATTAAGGAGACAAAGAAATATGGACCAAATACAAGAATAGAACAAAACTTCAGAAAAAGAGCTAAATGAAATGGAGATAACCAATCTATCAGATGCAGAGTTCAAAACACTGATGATCAGGATGTTCAAAGAACTCATTGAGTTTTGGAAGAGGGATCACAATACCTGACATTAAACAATATTATAAGGCCACAATAATCAAAAAGTCTGGTACTGGCCTAAGAACAGACACATAGCTAAATAGAACAGAAAAGAGAACCCAGAAGGTAACCCATGTCTTTATGGTCAATTAATATTCAACAAAATATAGCTTCTTCAACACATGGTATAGGGAGAGCTGGACAGCTACGTGCAAAAAAATGAAACTCAACCACCAACTTACACCATACACAAAAATAAACTTAAGATTGATAAAAGACTTAAATATAAGTTGCAACACCATAAAAGTCCTGAAGAACATAGGCAGGAAAATTTCTGATATTCCACACAATAATATTTTCACCAATATGTCCCCAAGAGCAAGGGACATAAAGGAAAGAATAAACAATTGGAACATCATCAAAATAAAAAGCTTCTGCACAGCTAAAGATCACATCAGCAAAATCAAAAGGGAACCAACTGTATGGGAGAATATATTTGCAAATTACACCTAGGACACAGGTTGAATTCTGAAATATATAAAGAAGTCACACAACTCCACTCTAGGAAGACAAACAGCCCAATTAAAAAATAGACAAAGAGCCTGAACAGACACTTCTCCAAGGAGGACATACTCAGGGCCCAGAGTATATGAAAGGATGCTTAGCACCGCTAGCCATCAGAGAGATGCAAATTAAAACCACAATGAGATACCACTTCACACCAGTCAGAATGGTCATCATAAACAAATCAACAAACAACAGTGCTGATGAGATTGTGGAGAAAAAGGAACTGCAGTACAATGTTGGTGGGAATGGGAAAACAGTATGGAATTTCCTCAGAAAACTAAACATGGAACTGCCTTTTGAACCAGCAATTCCACTGCTGGGATTATATCCTCAGAACCTCAAAACACCAATTCAAAGGAGCCTAGGCACCCCAATATTCATAGCAGCACAATTTACAATAGCCAAGTGTTGGAAAAACCCAAAGTGCCCAACAGTAATTGGGTGGATCAAAAAGCGATGGTACATTTACACAATGGGATACTACGCAGCAGGACAAAAAAAAGAGCTCCCACCCTTCGCGACAGCATGGATGGGACTGGAGAGCATTATGCTAAGTGAAGTAACCCAGGCAGTGAAAGACAAATACCATATGATCTTGCCTACAAGTGGAACCTGATCAACAAAACAAACAAGCAAGCAATATATAACCAGAGACACTGAAATAAAGAACAAACTGACAGTAACCAGAGGGGTGGGGGAAGAGGGTTAATGGGGGAAAATAGGGGAATGGTCTTCAAGGAACACATGGACAAAGCCACAGAGTGTAGATTAGAGGGTGGGAAGCAAGAATGGGTGGGGACGGTGAGTGTTGGGAGAAATTGGAGAAAACTGTACTTGAACAACAATTAAAAAAATAATTAATGAAAATACTTTAGGTAACTGCAGGTGACCACTGCATGATCATCCAGGTGGCTTAGCTTGTTCCTGGTTGCAGTCCTGCTTCAGGGTCTTTTCTGAAGTCTGCGCACATGCATCCTCCACTGCCAGTCACTGTTGCCAATTACTGCCCCTCTAAAGGCTCAGCTCCCCAGCAAATCTTGTCCTTTTCCAGGTGAGACTGACAGGTCCCACTCCAGTGCAGTACCTCCCCTTTCTGCATGTACCAGAAGAGAATAGGAGGTCACTTCTCTCAGTCAGTCACCACTGCCAGCCTATGCAGACTCCACACAGGGCCCTCCCCGACTGAGTTTCTGCCCAGGGCTAGAGAGTTCTGTTGTCATGCACTGTGCTATCAGTATGGTTTCAGTCCTGCACCTTGGGCATTTTCTGAGACCCCTCCTTCATTCCTGGGTCTGGGCAGGCACCAGTATCAATTCCCCCCTTAAGAACTTCTGGACCCTTATAATCTTACAAGAGCCAATGGGTGTAGGTCTCATTCTTCTGTAACTACTTCCTGCTGGCCAGAGTATTACTCTTATTTATCCCTGGGTCCATAGAACAAGAAGAGATATCTGGAGAGGAGAGAAGTCTTTACATGATGGGGAAGGAACTAGCAAAGTCCAGGTCAGTTGACTGTCCCTAGGAAGCAGCATATGTGATGTCCAAAGTATGCGATTGTTGAACAGGTTGGCCTCCTTGTCCTATTCTATAGGTGATAAATTTGGCAAGAAGTTTAGAAGGTATATTCAGAAGCGTAACAACTAAATTACAAAGGCAGAGACTAATTCTATAGTGTACCAGATTAAGATAGCAGTGGCTTCCTTGGAGGAAGATGTGTAAGGCATGTCACACATTTGTGAAGCCCTTTTGTGCGCTATACTTAATTCAAACTAGGCTGAAGGATATATTCTGAGGTTTCTCCCCTCTGAAGAATTGTGGGCTGTTGTTGTCTTAACCATTAATGCAGGAAAGGAAAGCCATTTTAAGGGAAGCCAATAGACTGCCCCACACTTCACCAATTCAAATGTCTAGTCCAACCAAATCATCGCGTCTCATTTCAGGAGACAGTGACGCAGATGGGCTTCTTAAGTGAGGTTTATACTGCATAAACAAACAACCAGGTAATGAGGTGTATTTTCATATGCCCTATGAAAATAAAATGAAGAACACAAAGGTTAATTCACACAAAATATCATAAACCACTCTCTGAGTCCACAAGAATGTCATTTGAGATGCCTAGTTTCAAGGCCTTTGCTGGAATGATATAAAGCAGTGACAAGTTGACAAATTCTTCCCCATAAATTGAAAATCTCTGATGATGTCATCAGATGTTGAGGTAAATTCTGTATGATATATACAGATATCAATTCAGCTTTCAAGTGAAAACAAAATTTTGAAAAAAGTTAGCAGCACTAGAGTCCAATATCCACAACTGAGCATTGTGATTTTCCTTGAAATATGATTTTTCTCCTTAAGATCACCTAGATCATCATCAAAGAGACTGACAGCTTTCAATTTTGCCTGATTATTTGAATAAACCCAAGAACAATAATTAATCAAATAGACTCTTTAAATCTGCTCTGCTAGAACTTCTGCAAGGAACTTTTTTTGAAATATTGTATTGATTATGCTATTACAGTTGTCTCATTTTTTCTCCTCCTCCCTGAACCCAATCCTATCATCCCCACACCTCTTAGTTCATGTTTATGGGCTGTACATATCAGTTTTTTTTTATTCTCAATTTCCTATACTATTCTTAACCTCTCCCTGTCTGTTTTTTTTGGTCAACATTTTCCCGCCGCCACTTTCCCCAGCACCACACCTTCCCACCTCCCATCCTCAATCCTTCCCCCATTTGGCTGTGTCAATGGGTCCTTTATTCATGTTCCTTGATGACCCTTCCCCTCCTTTTCCCATTATCCACCTCCCTCTTCCCCTCTGATTACTGTCAGTTTCTTTATTTCAATGTTGCTGGCTATGTTTTGCTTGCTTGTTTGCTCTTTTGATTATGTTCTACTTATAGGTGAGATTATATGGTATCTGTCTTTCACTGCCTGGCTTATTTCACTTAGTATAATGCTCTCCAGTTCCATCCATGCTGCTGCAGAGATTAGTAGTTCTTTCTTTCTTTCTGCTGTGTAGTATTCCATTGAGTAAATGTACCATAGTTTTCCATAGTTTTTTGATCCACTCATTTACTGTTGGGCACTTAGGTTGCTTCCAATTCTTGGCTATTGTAAATTGTGCTGCTTTGAACATTGGGGTGCATAGGTTCTTTCGAATTGGTGTTTTGGGATTTTTAGGGTATAATCCCAACAGTGGAATTGCTGGATCAAAAGACAGTTAAACTTTTAGTTTTCTGAGAAATTCCACACTGTTTTCCACAGTGGCTGTACCAGTCTGCATTCCCACCAACCGTGTACTAGGGTTCCCTTTTCTCCACACCCTTGCCAGAACTTGTTGTTCAATGATTCCTTTATGATGGCCATTCTGACTGGTGTGAAGTGATATCTCATTGTGGTTTTGATTTGCCCCTCTGTGATGGCTAGTGATGCTGAGCATTCTTTCATGTGTCTCTGGGCCCTGTGTATGTCCTCCTTGGAGAAGTGTTTGTTCAGGGCCTTTGCCCATTTTTCAATTGGGCTGCTTGTCTTCCTAGGGTGGGGTTGTATGACTTCTTTATATATTTTGGAGATCAAATCCTTATCAGATACATCATTGGTAAATATATTTTCTGATGTGGTTGACTCCCTTTTCATTTTGCTGATGTTTTCTTTAGCCATGTAGAAGCTTCTTATTTTAATGAAGTTCCAATTGTTTATTCTTTCCTTTATGTCCCTCGCTCTTGGGGACAGATTGGTGAAAATATTTCTGCGTGGAATATTTGAGATATTCCTGCCTATGATCTCCTCTAGGATGTTTTTAGTGCCTGGACTTATATTTAAGTCTTTTATCCATCTTGAGTTTATTTTTCTGTGTGGTGTAGATTGGAGGTCAAATTTCCTTTTTTTTTTTTTTGCACGTTGATGTCCAGATTTCCCAACACCATTGGCTGAAGAGGCTGTTTTTACTCCATTTTATGCTTCTGCCCCTTTTGTTGAATATTAATTGGCCATAGATACATGGGTTTATTTCTAGGCTTTCTAGTCCATTCCATTGATTTATGTGTCTGTTCTTATGCCAGTACCAGACTGTTTTGATTACAGTGGTCTTGCAGTATAGTTTGATATCAGGCATTGTGATCCTCAGCTTTGTTCTTCTTTCTCAAAATTGCTGCAGCTCTTCATGGTCATTTATGGTTCCATGTAAATTTTTGAAATGTTTCTTCTATATCTATGAAATATGTCATTGGCATTTTAATAGGGATTGAGTTGAATCAATAAATTGCTTAGGGTGGTATGGACATTTTGATGATATTAATTCTTCCAACCCATGAACATGGTATATATTTCCATTTATTTGTGTCTTCCTTAACTTCTTTCTTCATAGTTGTGTAGTTTCCTGACAGTAGATCTTTAACCACTTTGGTTAAGGTCATTCCTAGGTACTTTATTTTTCTTGTTGCTATAGTAAATGGGATATTTTCCCTGATTTCTGATTCCGATATTTCATTGTTGGTGTACAAAATTGCCTTCGATTTCTGAATATTGACTTTGTATCCTGCTGTTTTGCCAAATTCACTGGTAGGGTCGAGTAGTTTTTTGATGGAGTCTATAGGGTTTTCTGCGTACATTTTCATGTCACCTGCAAACAATGACAGTTTTATTTCCTCCTTTCCAATTTGGGTGCCTTTTATTTCATTTTCTTGTCTGATGGCTGTAGCTAGGACTTCTAATACTATGTTGAATAGAAGTGGTGAAAGTGGACATCCTTGTCTTGTTCCCAATCTTAGTGGGAGCTTTTTTAGTTTTTTCACGTTCAGTATAATGTTGGATGTAGGTTTCCTATATACAGCCTTTATTGTGTTGAGATATGCTCCCTTTATTCCCACTTTGCTGAGTGTTTTTATCATAAATTGGTGCTGTACTTTATCTAATGCTTTTTCCGTGTCTATTGTTATGATCATGTGTTTTTTGTCTTTCCTTTTGTTTATGTGATGTATTACATTTATTGATTTGTGAGTATTGTACCATCTTTACATCCTGGGAATGAATCCCACTTGATAAAGGTATATGATCTTTTTCATGTTGCTGGATGTGGTTTGCCAATATTTTGTTGAGGATTTTAGCACCTATGTTCACCAGAGATATTGGCCTGTAGTTTTCTTTTTTTTGTTGTATCTTTATCTGGTTTTTTGATTAGGATGATGCTGACCTCATAAAAAGAGTATGGGAGTCTTCCCTCTTCTTGGATTTTTTGGAATAGTCTGAGAAGGACAGGGGTTAGCTCATCCTTAAATATTTTTAGAATTCCCCTGTGGAACCTTCTGGTCCAGGGCTTTTGTGTACCAGGAGTTTTTTGAATCCTGCTCAAAATCACTGGCTGTTATTGGTCTGTTCAGGCTTTCTGCTTCTTCTTGATTCAGTTTTGGAAGATTACATTTTTCTAAGAATCTGTCCATTTCACCCAGGTTTTCACATTTCTTGGCATATAGTAACCTCTTATAATCCTTTGTATTTCTGTGGTATCCATTGTAATTTTTCTTCTTTCATTTCTGATTTTATTTATTTGTGTCCTCTCCCTTTTTTTCTTGATGAGTCTGCTTAAAGGCTTGTCAATTTTGTTTATCTTTTCAAAGAAGCAGCTGCTGGATTTATTGATCCTTTGAATTGTTTTCGTCTGTATGTCATTCAGCTCTGCTCTGATCTAGATTATTTCTTTCCTTCTGCTTACTCTGGACTTTGTTTGTTGTTGTTTTCCAGTTTTTGTAGACATAGGGTTAGGTTGTTTATTTGAAATATTTCTATATTTTTCAAATAGACCTGTATTGCTATGTACTTTCCTCTCAGGACTGCCTTCGCTGTGTCCAATAGGTTTTGGACAGATGTATGTTCATTTTCATTTGTTTCCACAAATTTTTTATTTCCTCTTTGATCTCACTATTGACTCATTGATTGTTTAATAGCATACTATTCAGTCTCCACGAGTTTGAATGTTTTTGAGTTTTTTCCTTGAGGCTGGTTTCTAGTTTTAAGCTCTTGTGGTCTGAGAAAATGCTTGACGTGATGTCAATTTTCTTGAATTTGTTGAGGCTTGTTTTGTATCCTGTCATATGGTCTACTTTTGAAAAATTCCCATGTACATTTGAAAAGAATGTGTAGTTTGCTTCTTTGTGATGAAAGCTTCTATATATATCAGTTAAGTCCATTTGATCTAATGCATCTTTAAGTTCCACAATATCTTTGTTGATATTTTGTTTGGATGATCATTGTTGATAGTGGGGTATTAAAATCCCCTAGTATAAGGGTGGTGCTGTCTGCATCTTTCTTGAAGTCCTCCAGGATTTTCCTTATATATGTGGGTGCACCAATGTTTGGTGCATTTAGGTTTGCAATGTTTATGTGGTCTTGATGGATTCTTCCTTTATTATGAAATGTCTCTCCATGGAACTTTTAGATTGAACCTTAGTCAACCCTTCAGGGAACAAAATCCAAGCCACATAACTGTTGGCTTTGCCTGTAGTACTTGTATTCCTGAAGTCCTTGGTGGTCCCAAAGTTTCTTAATGTTTCTTCTTGCCATCTTTAAGGTAAGCAACCTTTATTTCTTATCTGGTTAGACTGCCAAGAACCACATGACCGAAAAAGGTACCAGGTCATTTCTCCAGTGGGCTTTCAGTACTTTTGAAAGTCAATCTCTGTTTCTCAAGGCTTTCTGGTGACATCCAGAAACCAAGCATGCTTCTCTCAGGCATGACATTCCAGTCAAAGTCTTGGTTAATAAAACAACCATTGGAAAATGATCTCATTAGATTAATGCAAAGAAACTTTATGCCATCACCCACTCATTAAGAATGGCAAATTCTGGATGGATCAGGTCGGGAGAAAAACATTAGCAAAAAGAAAAGTCTTTGTCCTTCAAAATTGCATCTCCATGCCTTGTAGCTTCTGTTACTAAAAGTATACAATCTATTTCCAATGTAAGGTGAACTTTTAACTCTTAGGAACCTCAATTTCCCTTCAAAAACAAAAACAAAATCTAAAGCAAAGACAAACTTTCTAAAAGGGGGACAAGGACTAGCCTTAGGATCTTGTCTCACACCAACTGGTATGGCAATTGGTTCCACAAACAACCTTTACTAGGTCCAAATGACACAAAGCCCACAAAACTGGTACACCAACAGCTCCCACAGATGACATTTACTAGGTCCAAATGGCATGGATCCCCCAAAACTGGTACAACAATGAGTCACATAAATGACTTTTACTATATCCAAATGTCACGGAGCCCCAAACAGTGGAGACAGAGAATTCCTGGTGTATACAAAACAGCAAAGATCAAGCCAAGCCCCTATAAGATAAGAAAGAAAGCAAAGAATAGGTATAACCAAGAACTGAGGTTTCTATCTTTTCAAGTTTAAAACTTTCACAAACTTATTACCCATTCAGAAATAACCATTTTAGCCTAACACACTTTCAATTCTTCTCCTTTGAACAGTGGAAAGGACCATACTCTAACTCTGTATCAGGCAGCTAAAAATCCTTAGATTTGTAAACATATCCTATTTTTTAATATGTAAAATAAGATAAAGTGAAATAATGTGAAAGGAACATCATCACTTTACATTGGGGGCCGACTTTCTCTTCCAAAAGAAAAATTTTAAATCTCCTTCAGGAGTGCAGGCCCAGCTTTCTCTTTCATCATCAACCATAAGAGTACAGCCCAAGTCCTCCTCAGGCAGTGCCTGTTTTATCCATGTGTGGTGTATCCAAAGCTCAATTACCATGAGTTTTAAGAGTGTGTTGTCAGCAGGACATCATAGGGACCAGTCCATTTATCAACTAACTGCTACCCAGAGCCTTGAGTCTTCCAGGTCTTTATTAAGACTTTCTCTCCTGGTCAGAATGGGTGTAAGCGCTCATCAGCTAGATAGATAGACCTACAATAAGCACACTTGTGCAAATTGTTAGTGTTTGCCCTAAATGTTGTACGTATTGTTTTATTTTTGACCGGTGCTCCAATTCCAAAAGAGGTGTCCCTAAAACAGAGATTTGGAAGGGTGTCCCATTAACTATTTCAAAAGAGCTTAATTTAAGCCCACTTCTGGATACCCTAATTCCAGAACAAGGTAACTGGAGTGCCTGGTCCCATTTCAAATGTGCTTCCTGGCATTTGAAATACGTTTTTTCCTGGGTCTTCTTTTTTTTTTTTTAAGATTTTATTTATTTTATTTTTAGACAGATGGGAAGAGAGGGAGAAAAAAAGGGAGAGATATATCAATGTGTTCTTGCTTCTCATGCACCCCCTACTGGGGACTGGCCCACAACCCAGGCATGTACCCTGACTGGGGAATCAAACCAACAACCCTTTGGTTCTCAGGCCAGTGTTTAATCCACTGTGCTACATCAGCCAGGATTGCAGAGTCTTCTTTATTGTCTGGTTTCTTTTCTCAGTCTTTCCCATAGATTGAGGTCTCCAAGGTGCATGTAGTTTTCATTGAATTTGTTGTACCTGCTCAATTTTCTGGGAGACCTCTGAAGTGAACAATGGTCCACTGTCATTTTGAATGTTGTGAGGAAGTCCACACCTGGGGTTTATTTCTTTAAGTAAAAGTTTTGCTACTTTATTTGCCTTCTCAGTTCTAGTGGGGTATGCCTTTGCCCATCCAGACAAAGTGTCCACAAAAACTAAAAAAATTTTGAAATTCCTTCTGCTTTAGACTTTTGTGTAAAGTCTACTTGCCAGTCTTGAAATGGGCATAACCCTTTATATCGTATACTCTTTTCCACCCAGACACTTTCTGTTTTAGGATTGTTCTTGGTGCATATCTGACAGACTTGGATAATCTTCTGAATGGTCCTTTGGAAATGAGGTCCCTTCAAATGTAGTCTAATGAGGTCTATCAAAGCATCGCTCCCATAATGGGTCCCAACACAAAGATGTTTGAGGATGGGGTACGCTAGAGCTTCAAGGAATAAGATCATATCATGAGCTTTGATCTTCCATATAGAATTAGGATCAATGTTAGAGAATCCACATTTGCAGGCCTATTCCTCATCTCCTTCCATGTAATGGGGTTTAAATTTTGACAAGTTCAAGCAGGGGATCAAAGCCCCCAAGTATGGTGTCCCTCGAGCTGCTTGTCTCACTGCTTTATCAGCAGTTTGGTTTCCCTGCCTTGCTTGAGAACCATGCTTTCAGTGGCCTGGGCAATATATTATGGCAATCTCATTTAGTAGATTCACTGTCACTAGCAATTATAAACTCTCTTTTGCATGTTTGATGTCCTTGTTTCCCGAGGTGAAGAGCCCTCTCTCTTTCCATATTGCTCCATGGGCATGGGCATGAAGGCATATTTGGAGTCCATATAAATATTGACCTTCTTTACCTGAGACAGTGCTAAGGCTCTGGTGAGGGCTGTCATTTCAGCTTTTTGTGCTAATGTTTCTGGAGAAAGGGCTTGGGCTTCTATTACCTTGTTTATGGTGACTACCATGTACCTAGCTTGTCATTGACCATTTTCCATGAAACTGCTCCCATCTGTATATTGCTCCCAGTCTGGTGCTGTCAGTGGCTGGTCCAATAAATCTGGCCTGCTAGAATAACCCTGGTCAATGATTCCAAGCAGTGATATTGCAGGCCTGGGTCTTCCTTAGTTCAGGGGCAGGATGGCCAGATTCAAGATTATGGTAGTCTATATGGTAATATTTGGGTTGTCTAACGAAATGGCCTGGTATTTTCCCATGTGCCCTGCCATCAACCAATACCCTCCTTTCTGTTACAAGAGAGTTATGAACTGATGTGGTACAAATACAATAGTAGGCTACCCCAAAGTGAACTTCTCAACTCCCTGTAAGATATCACAGGTAGCTACCACTGCTTGGAGACATGGAGGCCAGCCTTTTGTGGTGTGATCCAAATTCTTTAAGAGATAGGTTATGGGCTGAGGATATTTTCCAGAGTTTGGCTTAGTACCCCAGTCTAATCACCTGCCTTTCAAAATTGTATAATTTGGATGGTTTCTTTAAATTAGGTAATTCTAGTGCAGGAACCAAAACTAGCTTTTCCTTCAAGGTGTAAAACGCTACCTGACAATCTCTTGTCATTCAAAATGTCCAGTCCTTTTAAGGAATTATAAAGCAGTTTTACTGTAAGTCCAAAGTTTGGAATTCAAATTTGACAAAACCTTGTAATCCCTAAGAATCCCAAAACCTGCCTCTGGTTCTCTGGGATTTTTATTGTACCAATGGCTTGTTTTCTATCTGCCATAGAGCTCCTAGTACCCTATTTCAGTTGAAATCGCAGGTATGCCACCTTCTATTTTCAAATCTGGGCTTTGTGAGATGATATTTTATATCCTCTTTTTGCTAAATGATTCAAGACAGTGATGGTGTTGAGCAAACAGTCCTTGTAGGTATTGCTAACTGTTGGTAAGTCATCTATGTATTGCAAAAGAATTCCTGACTTCAATTGAATATCCCTTAAGTCTTTTGCTAATACTTCCCCAAATATTGTTAGGAAGATCTCACATCCTTGTGGCAATATGGTTGAACAGTATTGAAGAATGGCTTTAGTTTCTGAGTCCTGCCATTCAGAGATGAACAGTCGTTAAGGCTATTTATCTACTGGGATGCAGAAAATGGCATCCTGCAAGTCTAAGACTTAAAAAACATTTGCTATCTCCAGGCAATATAGTCAACAGGATATAGGGGTTGAACATCATAGGATGAATGTCCTGAACAATGTCATTTATACTCTAAGATCCCATACAAATTGATATTCATTGCAGTGAGGCTTTTTGACTGGCAAAATGAAAGACTGGCATGATTGAATTAGCTCTGATTTTAAGAATTTTTGTAATATTGGCTGAATCCCCTCTAAAGTTTTCTTTTTAAGGGGCTATTGTTTCTCCCATTGGGATCTACATCCCTTCTTTTAAATTAATTTTGATAGGTTGGATGTTAATCACTTTACCTGGGGTTCCATCGACCCAAAGAGTTCATCTGCCATTAGCGGAATGTTAAGGAGAGCCTGTAAATCTGCCCAGTTTGGACGATGAGTGGCAGAAATGGATGTAATACAAACTGTCATTTTCTGAGGATCCTCCCTATATGAGTGGTTGGAATTCCTCCAATTCATTAAGTCTGGAGTGGAAAATGGAGTATGGTTCCAATAGTAGCCACCATTTGGCCGTTCTGGTTTACTCTGCCTGTAGGATATAGCCTCAAATGAAATTGTCTTGCTCCAGGTAGGGAAGCTCTCTGGCCAAATCAGTGCCCTGATGGGTCTTTGAGGGAGAAATCCTCCCCTTGTCGTACAGGGGTGGAGCCATTGGCTCCCTGGACCCTATATCAGGGGTAGCTAGCTGTGGGAGTAGTGACAGGGGAGGTCTTTCTGCTACTAATCTTGCATTCTCTGGGTTCAGAGTGTTGAGAATTATTTCCTGATTTTCCTTTTCTTCCTGTGTCCTACTATCAGGGAGAGTTTTAAGGCCACTTCCTTTCTCTGTGCCATCAAGTGGTCCTCCGCCCCTGGTGAAAACCTACCATGTAATGACATAAATGCCTTAATATAATGGATTTCATCCCATTTGCCTAACCATTGGCAATATAGTTCCAATTGCATGAAGGTACAGCAGTTCAAGGAACCATTCAGGGATCATTTCCCACCACAGTCTAAAATATACATAGGCCACACAGTGTTACAATAAAGAACCAGTACCTCCTTAGACATTAGATAATGACTATACATAGCCCAGTCTGCTAAAATTCTGGCCAGTTGGCTCCCTCCATTACTGAACGCAGAACAGTCCCTGTTGGCCCAGACATATAGGCCCAAAGCTATGACCAAAAGAATGCAGGCAAACTGAGAACATAAAAGCAAATCTTGAACCTACAATTCCATTATTCCTAACAAGTACTCACAAGCAAGTCTTCTGCCAATGGATCCTGCAAATCATGGCCCTGAAACAATGACTCCCAAAGCTCAGTCAGTCCTCATTGGGACCACAGCTTGTAGCCCCAAAACTCAGATGATCCTCTCTTAGAGTCTATCTCTTTTCCAGATCTATTCCCTTCCTCCAGCTAGGTGTTTTTAGGTGGCCAATGCCTCTAGTGGACATGTAGAGAAATTCCCAGAGACTAAGAAACCCCGCAGTACCATTCTGGGGTTCCGCCTGCCACAGGTAACTAGGGCCTCATGTTGGGCACCATTATTGTTACTGAACAAAAATGGAGTTCTGTTGCCCACCACCCATAGGCAAATTCCAGAGGCAGATTGGTAAAAAAGGAGAGGAGTCTTTTATTCAAAAGCTGCACAATTTTGGAAGAATGGCAGGTCTCTGCCTCAGAGCCCATTTCCTCTAGAACACCAAGAGAAAAACCCCACCACCCTCTGCCAGACCAAGCCAAGGCTGCCCCCAGAGTTCCTTCTCCCATTTAAAAATACAATCCTTTGGGAAACCACAGGTGGCTGTTGCACAATCATCCATGCAGGTTAGCTTGTTCCCAGTTGCAGTCCAGCTTCAGGCTCCTTCCTGGAGTCTGCATGTATGTGCCCCACGCTGCCAACCACCATTGCTGTTTCCTGGGCCAGGGGCCCAGGGCCTGCCACATGGCCATGCAGCTTCTAGTACCCACTGGCCCAGGAGCACTCCAGCCCCAGGCAGGGTGAGTAAGGGGAAAAAGAAACATGTGTTCCTTCCTCTCCTCTGTTTAAATCTCCTGGCCCAAAATTCCATGCACTCCAGAAGGGTTCAGCTCCTCAGCCAATTTTGTCCTTTGCCCAAGCCATACTGGCAGGTCCCACTCCAGCACAGCACCTCCTCCTCCTGCCATGTAGTGGAAATGAATCAGAGGACTTTTCCCTCTGTCAATCACCTTCACTAGCATTGCACAGACTCCAGGCACAGCCCCCTCTCACTGCATTTATGCCTGGGGCTAGAGAAATCTGTCATCATGCACTGTGCTAGCAGCATGGCTTTACCCTACTGCCTTGGGCATTTCTTGTGACCCCTCCCTCACTCTGAGGCCTAGATAGGCACTGGTATCAACCTCTCCCATTTTATAAGCCACTGTACCTTGCAAACTGGCTTATACCTGCTCAATAAACAAACGGAGTTCTTTAGGCAAGCTCTTTTTTAAAAATGTTAACGTTAAAATGATGGACAGACTTGAGAGGAAACAATAAAGGACCCAATGAAACCCAGAAGACAGGTCAGGAGAAAAACAGAAAAGAGATCCACCAGACAAGGATGGACTTTTCTGGTGACTTCAACAATTATGAGTGCAACCCTGTCCCCTTTCCCTGCATTCTAGTTTCCTAGGGTAACATGAGAGGATGCGACAGGCCAGGGTAGGGGAGGGTGGCAATACCAGCAACAAAGGTGAAGGAAAAAGAATAGTCCAAGTATTTAAAGTAATTGGAAAGGAGCATAATGAAGAAAGATATAGAAAAAGAGGAGGGAAAGCAGAATAAAAGCAACTGCTGACTTGACAGCTTTGCCTTTGTTCTTATTCACAATAATATCTCACATCTTGATATATCCCTTTGAATATCATACTCTTGATTCACCTGGGCAGCACCATCTGGGCAACTAACCTATATTGGTAAAACTGAAAAAAATAGAAAAGAATACAACACTATGTCAATCAGTGTCCAACAGGAAACAGAGAATTTAAAATAGAGGGAATTTAGTGCATTAAATTGGCTAACAATTCAAGAAGGAAGCTGGGAATCCAACCAACAATTAGCAACTACAGGAAGCTACCATCACCCTTAGGCTGAAAGGACAAAGGGAGGATATAGTGTTTCCAGAACTTGGGGCCAATGGCCTCTCCTGTGAAAGCTGAAGAGATACAGCCACTGGTGGAGACACTGTTGAGAGGGAGAAGGGAGATAAATCCTTGCTTCTCTTTCCTCCTGCTCTTCCATGTCCCACCACTGCCTCTTGGCCAAATAAGCCAGAAACCAACTGACAGGAAAGCCTGGGTGATGCCGCATTCAGGGGTCAGCAACACGGAACAAGATAGAGAAAGGGCAGGGCAAGAAAGTCTAGGACACACTCAAGCCATGTGTCCTGGCCAGCTCACAAGAGCCATCTAATTAGTTTGTAAGGGAGGAATTGTCCTGTAGACAGACAAAGACACATAGATTGGAGGTTTCTTTCTTATGTGATAGAGCTGCATTTTCAATCAACTGGCCTCAGGTGGGATTATGTGGCCTATGATAGGACCTTTATAAACAGTTCACCTTCTCCAAATGAAGATATTGTCCTTACTGTGCTTCTTTGAAAGTCAGTTGCTCATGACTTCATGATCATTCTTCCAAAGAAATAATATTACATAATGGTTCATTTGACAAGTTAGCATTTCAACTATAATTATAGAAACCATATTTCCCAAAGCCTGGAGTCTTTCAAAGGAGTTCTGTACCCCTTCAAAATTTAAAATAACCTGAAATATTCAAAATATTGAAATTCTCAAGGAAAATGAAACAAAATTTTTGAAATTATACAGTTCTTGAAAATTTGAGATCCTTGCACCAATACTGTATTTTCTCCCAACTTCTAAGTAGATTATATGTCTATACGAAAATGCATTGCTATTCATCTCAAAACACCGAAACACATCTCAATTCCCCCATGAAGCTCACAGTGGGATTGCTCCATCAAGTAGGTGGTTTCCTTTTGAAAATGAGGATCCAGGCAGATAATGGAATATTTACTTCAAACACTATGTCACCTATGTATGAGAAAATGGGTTAGAGGTAGTAGAGTCACATGAGTAGCCCTGCCTTATGTTGTACAGTAACACAAGGTCTTTGGGGCCTACTCAAAACCAGGTCAGAGTGTTACCAGACAGGGGTCCTGGTCCTAAGTGGGTCTGCCTAGGGCCACCTAGTAGTGTGTGGGTTCTTGACTTTGTGCAGGAAAATTTTACAACACAAGTCTGGGTGACTATGAGGGTATGTTTATTAAAGCTGCAGACAGTAAAACAAGGAAGGACTTAGCATAGAAGAAGCAATAGGCGAGCTTAGGTTGGACTGCCTTAGCTCACTGGGAAGTCAGAGAAAAGGGGACCTTGGAGGAAGGTTCAGGAGGTTAGCCCGGGACAAGCTGCCATTGCTAATTGTTCTCCTGGTTGCAAGTCTCATGGGGTCCCTTAGAGTTTAGAAGATACAGGCCTGTAGGGGAGGAAGAGGCGGAAGACAATGACACAGGCTGCTCTGCAGAGGCAGAGCACTCCCTGGGTCCTTTTCTTGAGGCTTTTCTCTCTCTTGCAGGTGGGAATTTTAGGGAAGATCTCAGGGGAGGGTTTCAGCAGAATTTTCAACAGTTTCCCAGGTGTGCCCTTTCAGGGTCATGGTCTCTACTGATTGGTCAGTGCCAGGGCAGGGGTCATTAGTCATTACAGCTGGTCTTGGTGCGACCCACCTGGTTTTGCTGCTTTCCTGGGCCTGGAGCTTAAGTACAGCCGAGGCCTAGATGTTATCTCTAGGGAGGTGGCCTTTTGTATCTGGCTGTAAATTGTTCAGCCAGTTTGTTTAGCTGATTGTCTCAGTTCCCCTATTCCACTTGCCAAAGAATTTTCCTAACTTCTTACTATCCTGCTCAAGAGGACTAATAATACCTGATTTCCGTCAAGTCAGAGTTTAGGTTGTGGTTAGGATGATTTGTTTTTTTGTCAACAAATGTGAGTCATCTTTCTTGGACTGCTTTATCTGGATTTCATCCTCCTCCTTTTCCCCTGGGATGTGACAGGCATCCTGTTGGCCATAGGAAGTTTTGGCCATGCCTTTTGACCATGGCTTCATGCTCTTGATTCATAGTACTGACTCCATCTTCTCCTTCTAATTCCAACAGACCTTCTTCCCCTGAGTGAGCTCTGAGCCCCAACTTCTACTGGCTTGGCCCACCCTATGCTACTGTCCTCACAATCGGATGTATTATAATTG
The DNA here is from genome assembly GCA_004026545.1 of Mormoops blainvillei. Lineage (NCBI taxonomy): Eukaryota > Metazoa > Chordata > Mammalia > Chiroptera > Mormoopidae > Mormoops > Mormoops blainvillei. Next base: position 47,950 of record PVJD01003139.1, read on the forward strand.
CACAAATACAGATAACTATCCAAGCTAAGGATGGCAATGAGCATACTTTCATTTGACAAGACCAACCACTTAGTAGCAGCAGCTCAAAATGCATTTTTGTAAAGCATTCTGAGGCTCAGCTGCAATGCACACCATGATTGATTGTCAAGATTTTCCCTAGACAAGGTATTTTAGTAATAATAATGATGTCAGTGAGAGCTTTTAGTGTTTGAATGCTTGCAGCACACCAGGCCCTGGGCATAAGCATTTGTGTACATTCGTATTTAATCTTCACAATGAAGAAAGTGAGTCTTTAGTAGTTAAGCAACTTCCCAGGGGCACACAGTTTGTAAGGGGCAAACCTGAGATTCGAACTTGGGTCTGTCTCATCAAGATCCCTGGTTCTTTGATCAAACACTTCTTAATATTCTGAACGAGATACCCAAGGACACCTCTTCCTGTTAATTGGGTTGGGAGAAGCCTCATCAGTCATTAGATGTGCAATCATCAGTAAATCATGTGTTTGTCAATTGAGATTTGCCTGTCCAGACCTATAAGGAAACTAGAAAAAAGTACAAGTTATGAGACTGAACCAATGTGGTGGGGCATCAAATAAAGGAATTTAATGGAAAGCTTTGGAAAAAAATATCAAGAGAAGATAGTAGCTGACATTCTTATTTAAATGCAATGTTAAGAACACAGTACACATTTTATTCCCTTAGTCACCATACCACATGTTGGACACACTGAGGCTCTAAGAATTGAAGTCTTCCCACTTCAGTATACTATTCCCTGGCAGAGAAATACAGCAAAGGAGCTTCAACTCGCAGCTACCTGCTCACTATCCAAGGTTTTCTCTAGTTCTACTCAAATTATCAAGCATCATGTAATAGCGCCCAGCCAAGGAAATCTGAAGTCGGGGCAGAGAAGTACAAAGAGGTCCAAAATCCAGGTCTGGCACTACTCACCATGCTGTGTGTTTTATCTTTTTTCTACTTGGCTCACCCAGAGAGCACACATTTTTTAAATTCAGGTAGTAGCTGCTTAAAGACTCAATTTTTTCTTGGCTTCACCAGACTGGATTCTCTCTGTTCTGTAGTTCTTAGATCTTTCTCTGGGAGTGGAAAGAACTAGAGATGTAGTTTGGTTGCATTGTTACTTTGATTACTTATCAATAGCCTCAGTACAGTACTTGGTAGAACCTCTGGAAATCCTATGGTTGTTTCTGAAAAATACATTAAGTGATTACCAGTAGATCAAAGAGATATGTTGATAGATATCTAAAAGAATTACAGAGAAATAAAAGGAAAATTTTAAGTAATGGTTTACCTACTCGTGATTACAAATCCCAAAGAAAGAGCCATTCTCCAGTGGTGTCTAAAGCCTCGCTACCAACAGAAAGACTGGAAAACAGTTTCAGAAATTATTCTACCACATTTGAGTCTCTGTGCACTGGGAATGCAAAAAGTCAACAGTCAGCCTTACAGAAATCTTCATAGTGGACACCTAATGACTATAAATCAACGGCCCAGGTCCTATTTCAGTCTTCTGAGATATTTACCATATTACCTTGTTCAAGACAATATTTCTTGATTTTGATAAATTCAATCCCTACTCCCATAATATCCAGATGAAATCTCATTACCCTACTCATAAATATTAATTGCTTTAAATTATCAAGTCACAATAACATTTCATCACTTTTTAAAAAGATTTTGTTTATTTATTATTAGAGAGGAGAAGGAGGGAGAAAGAGAGGGAGAGAAATATCAATGTGTGGTTGTCTGTTGCATGCCCCCTACTGGGGACCTGGCCCAAAAACCAGGCATGATGCTCTGACTGAGAATTGAACCAGCGACCTTTTGATTTACAGGCTGGCACTCAATCCACTGAGCCACATCACTCAGGACATATTTCATCATTTTAAAGGGCACTCAGGTATGGCACTGAAATGTTTAAAAAAAAAAAGACAATGGTTCAGCATATTTATTTGACAAGAAGGAACTACCATTTTCATTCTTTCTCTTCATTGGTCCTTTATCTCATCACCAAAGGAAGAGGAAAGAGTCTATGCTTGGGACCAACTCAAGTCCATCCCATCGTGTTGTACTCCCATGTCCTCCCCAAAAAGTCACTGGCAAAGGAACATCCCTAGGTCACAACAGGGGCAACACTTGTTCTGTAGGGAGGAATCTCAGAAGACACACCCAAATCACACAGGACACAGACAGGCAGGTTGGCATGAGGCTCATCCGATTTCCACTGGGCTAGTTTAGTTTTAATCTATTTTACTAGTACTTGGTCAGCCCACTACATTTTTGCTTCTTGCTCTTAGTTGTTTTTTTTTTGTTTGATTTTAACTCCCTGGTCATGGCTGGAAAAGCTTACAACCTGGGTGTTTTCCTGGATGCTGCATCCAGAAAGATTTAAACAGTCTTTATAATATTTTTCCTCTCTGAAGGGAATTATTCATTTACTCAACAAATAATATTTTTAAAATTTATATATTTATTTATTTTTAGAGAGCGGGAAAGAGAGGGAGAGAAACATCAATGTGTGGTTACCTCTCATATGCCCCCTACTGGGGACCTGGCCTGCAACCCAGGCACATGCCCTGACTGGGAATCAAATCAGCGACCCTTTGGGTCACAGGCCGGTGCTTAATCCACTGAGGCACATCAGCCAGGGCAACAAATATTTTTAAAGCATCCAATATGTACCTTGAACTGTTCTAGGCTTTGGAGATATAGCAGTGAAAAAGAAAGACAAAGTCATTGTAGAGGGAGGAGCAGAGAATATATAAATGTAATGTGTGGAAATACTACAAACATATAAGAAGCAATGTAAGAGAGTGAAGGAAGGAGGTGCCATTTTGGAAAGGGTTAAGAAAGCTTTCTTTGATAATGTGACATTTGAGCAAACAGCTGAACAAGTGAGAGAGTGAACCAAAAGGTTATTGGAGGGCAAAATCATTCCAGGCAGAGAATAGCTGATGCAAAAACCCTGAGGCAAAAACAGGGTGGGTATGGTCAAGGAAAAATCAGGAGACCAGTAGGACCAGAGGGAAATAATTTAGTAAAAGGGTTTTGGGAGATAAGGTCAAAGAGGTAATAGAGGGCCAGTGACTTTTGCTCTGGAATAGATGGGAAGCCCGTAGAGGATTTTGAGAAAATATATAACCGGACTTAGATTTTTAAAGAATCTTTGGTTTTTAAAAGGCTATTGTGCTGAGAATAGACTGCAATAAGGGACTAGGTGGTGGGGGTGGGGTGTGTGTGGTGAGAGTAATAGCAGCAAGGCTACATAGAGGAAACTTGCAATAATCCAGGAAAAAGATCATGGTGGCATGGACCTGGGTAACAAGACGAAGTGGTCAAATTCTGAATTTGTTCGGAACACGTCATCGGTTTTATTTGCTGACACATTCAATGTGAAGTGTAAGATGAAGAAAGACTCCAAGATTACTTCCTGTTTAGGAATTGAACAACTGGAAGGAGGGAGAAAGATTAGGCTTGAAGGCAAAAATCAGAAGTTAAGCTTTTACATGTTAAGTTTGAAATGTTCATTAGTCATTCTAGGGGGAGGTATTAAACAGAGGAATCAAGAAAGTTGTTTCCTTAAAGCCATTGTTTCAAGGAGGAAAGAGTGTTATTTTCTCATGTCGCTGAATGAGTAAAATAAGGACTGAGAATTGGCCTTCAGATTTTCTAATTTATGGGTCGTTAACAGCCTTCACGAGAACTGTTCCAGTGGAGTAATGGGGCAAAATCATAATTAGGATGGATTCAAAAGAGAATGGGAAGACAGAGAAGTAGAGACAGAGAGTGGAGACAACTCTGACACACAGAATTGCTGGAAAAGGTAGCAGAGATATCCAGTGGTAGTTTGGAGTTGGATGGCAAATTGGAAGATCTGGGAGGATTCATTTGGTGGAAAAAAATTCAGCTGGGCTTCTATCTTCCTGATGTAAGAATAGATAGGAATCACACACTGAAATTCTTTGACCCTCTTTCTCATGTGCCCGTGCCTAAGCAGTTTTTTCCTATATGCCACAGCAGCTCATACATGAAACCTACTTTCACTCCATTTTCTTTTTTTAATCATTAGAATATTTATTTATTTTTATTGTTATTGCTGTTCTATTACAGTTGTCCCAATTTTTCCCCCAAAGCTCTCCCCTACCACACCCACCCACCACAGCTGTTCCCACAGTCAATCCCTACCCTATTGTCCATGACCATGGGTCCTTTATATATGTTCCTTGACGAGACCCTTCCCATTCCTTCCCCCATTATCCACCTCCTCCAGCCCCACTCTGGTCACTGTCAGCCTGTTTCTTGATTCCATGCCTCTGGTTCTATTTTGCTCATTGGTTTTGTTCATTAGTTTCCACTTACAGGTGAGATGATGTGGTATTTGTCTTTTGCCACCTGGCTTATTTCACTTACCACGATACTCTCCAGTTCATTGATGCTGTCATGAAGGGCAGCAGTTCCTTCTTTCATTCTGTTGCATAGTATTCTATTGTAAATGTACCACGGTGTTTTGATTCACTCAGCTACTGGTGGGCACATAGGCTGTTTACAGTACTTGACTCTTGGAAATAACACTGCGATGAACATTGGGGCACATAGGTTCTTTTCAATTGACATTACAGGATTCTTAAGGTATAACCCAAACAGTGGAATTGCCAGGGCAAAAGGCAGTTTCGTTTTTAGTTTTTTTAGGAAATTCCATACTGTTTTCCATAGTGGCTGCACCAGTCTGCATTCCCACCAACAGTGCACTAGGGTTCCCTTTTCTCCACATCCTTGTCAGCACTTGTTGTTTGTTGATTTGTTAATGATAGCCATTCTGACCTGTGTGAGGTGGTATCTCATTGTGGTTTTAATTTGTATCTCTCTGATGGCTAGTGATGCTGAGCATCCTTTCATATGTCTCTGGGCCCTGAGTATGTCCTCCTTGAAGAAGTGTCTGTTCAGGTCCTTTGTCCATTTTTTAATTGGATTTTTTGTCTTTCTGGTGTTGAGTGAGGAATTCTTCATATATTTTGGACATCAAACCCTTGTCAGAGGAACTGTGAAGCTCATAGTGTCTGGTGAAGGAGACTTTGAGAGTTTTTTCTTCTTTCCCCTGTGGAAATGTACTCAGCAGTAGACTCCAAAGCCTGACCTTGCTGATCTGCAGAGACTATACTCCATCAGGTGCAGGCTGGGCTTGCCTGTCTGTGAGGGGATCTGGCTGGCTGCAGCAAATCTCAGACTTCAGCTCCTGCCTTCTAGCCCAAGCCCGCTGCTCTCTCGCAGGAGGTTGCGGCCCAAATTCTCCACTCTGAACAGCCCCCAACTTGAGAGCCATGCTGGGTCCAGTCCTACAGTTCATTCAGTGTACTCTATCCCTTTGAGTTTTTGGTTAGCAGAGCCGCTGTGCCCACGTGCACATGCGTGTGAACCCTGGCTCCCTGCTGAGTCTCAGGTCTCACCTCAGTTTCCCTTTTAAGAGTTTCTGTGTGACCCCCAAGCTGCAGCAATGGGTCTCTGGGGGCCTGTTCACCATGCACTCTCCCTCCCCCAAAACCAGAGAGTCTCTAGCAGTCAGGGCTGGCTACCGCCTTTCAGAACTTTTGACAGTTTTAGATAAAGTTTCTCCCTGGACCTTTCCTAGATGGCATTAGGAAGAGCCCCACAGCTGTACTATAACACGGGGTGGTGGTGGAGTGCTGACTCTGCTCCCTCCAGAGATTTTCAGCCTTAGTCAGGCCTGCTCCCACCATACTGTTTCTGGAGCCTGTACCTCCCACGCCTTCTTTCTCCACCCTGGTAGCTTGCAGCTCCTGAGCCAATCTGCAGCTGCCCCAACTCTTTGTAGCCAGATATGCTGGGCTGGGCAGCTGTGGCAGAGGCAGATTAAGGTTGGTTGAGGCCCCAGGTGCAGAAGAAAATATTTAAACATACTATCAAGTTTTACCACCGATTGTAAACTTGTATGTAATTAAAATTGCACATATGAAACCAAACTTGGTATCATTAGAAAAAAGTGTAAAGTTGGGGTTTTGTGGGGCCCTTCAGAAGTCAGGGCCCAGGGCGTGCACTCAGTGTGCCTGCCGTTAAATCCGCTTCTGGTAGCAGCTCCACTTAGAAAACCCCAGCTGCCAGTTCCTGGGTACTGTGCAGGCAGGCAGGTTTTTGCCCACTGCCGCACACTCCCAATGCTCTTGTCTGCATATGTGCTCACTCACAAATGCTCTTCTCACTCTCCACTAGACTCTCCAGTCGATTTCTCTGTGTTTTGGCTGTAAAGCTGGTCTGGGTCTGGGAACAAGTAGACAGAGCTATCAGCTACTCTGCTGCCATCTTGGATCTTCTCCCTCCATTTTCTAACTACTCAGCTTGCTTATTTTCCTTGATTCCAACAAATTTTTCTCCATTAAGATTCCCTTCCATTAGTAGTTCATTCACTCAACAAACATTTAATATGCCAGCCATTGAGCTGCTTTTTGAGGACACAGGGATGAGTAAGACTCAGTTCCCACCTTTGAAATTCTCACCACCTAAGTAGAAAAGAAAAAAAAATTTATGATAGGGTGTGATGTGTATTAAAATGGAGCTTGGGGCACAGTATAATGGAGGATCATGGGAGAAACCAGAGGAAGCAGCTATAAATCCCATCTTTACAGAGCAGTCAAGCAAGACCTGACAGAGGAGGTAGCATTTGGCAATTTGAGACGCATAGTGGTGAGTATTGGACCTCAGAGGCAAATACATGAGTTGATTGTTCTTTTCAGTTTATGATTCCTTTCCTGTTTTGCTTTTTCGCCTTTATTCCCATTATTTACTCCCATAGCCTCTTCACACACACAAGCACTATTTTTCAGATGTTCAATATTTGTCTTTGAATATATACATGCATCCTTGTAAAATTTGGAGTGATATTTTGTGTGTGTACATGTTTATAACTTAAAGAAATAGTATCAGGTTATTGACATACTTCCGTTTTGTACTCTTTTAATTCAATATGTTTTTAAGACCTATCAGTAAGGCTGTACAATACATCTAGTCCATTGCTTCTAATTGTTGGATAGAATTCAACCATTTACTCGTCACTTTCCTATAGGACACAGCTTGCTTCCCACTCCTTACTACTTCAGCTAACCACAGAGACATAGATAGCCCCATCCCTGTCCCTCATAGACTTCTATACAGATTTCTCTGACGATATACACAAAGAAGTGAACTACAGTGTCCTAAGATATATGCACACTTAATTTTACTAAAAACTGTCAAGTTTCTCTCCAGAATAACTGTAGAAGTTTGCCCCACCAACAGTGCTTAGTGGTGCTCATTTCTCCATATCTTTGTTAACACTTACTATTATCCATATTTTTAATTTTTACCAAACATATGAAAAATGGTATTCCATTATCATTTTAACTTGCATTTTTGTGTTTGCAAATAAGATTGAACCCCTCTTCATACACTAAACCATTTGTATTATCACTCCTGTTCATATCCTTTGTCCATTTTTCAATTGTCTTAGCAAATAATAATGAATTATGATTTTCGACATTGCTACTGCCTTCTCTTGCTTTGGCATCTGTCTGTTAAATTTAAAAATGTTGTGTTTTAGGAAAGTAGAGACAGACTTATAGATAGAGAGCAGGATCACAACTAAGCAGGGGAGGTTATGGGGTGGAAGGATCAAGCAAAAAGGAAAAAGGACTCATGGACATGGACAACAGTGTGGTGATTGCTGGGGGTGGGGTGGTATAAGGGGCCTAAATGGTCATGGAAAAAATAATAAAGATTAAATAAAAAACTATATTAAAAAAATTAAAATGTGTTTTAAATAGAAATCTTTCATCTTTACATAGTCAAATCTTTCAGACTCTTGCCTCATGGTGTAGGTATGACATATTCCCACCTAAACATATTCTCCTACATTTTCTTTTATTAAGTTAATAGATTTATGTTTTATATATTTAATACATTTGGAGGGCACCTTTGACTATTGAGTAAGCTAGTGATCCAAGAAGGTGACAATTAAGGTTGAAGAATATCTGTTCATTTATGACTCTCCAATTCCCACCATGCTTAAGGCATTGAAAATATCTACCATCTTAGAATTCGACACTCAGGGAAATTATCAGTCAAGAATAAATCAAAATGAACACTTATTCATACAAATAAAAACAATTTGCCTTATGAAAGAAAATTCTAAAGGATGTGCTTCGGGCCAAAAGAAAGTGATTGCAAGTGGAAGAAATGAGAAGCACTGAAAATGGTACACATTATAAATGAACATTGTATAAGACAACAGTGATGTTATTGTATAATATTTAAAACAAAGCAAGAATTAAAATATCTGACATCTATATATCATACTGGTGAAGACAGTGAAGAAATGCAGTTTACGAATCTAAGGTCTTTGTATTATTCGGAAAGAAAGTAAAGATGTTAATTTTAGATTTAGATAAGTTGGGACTCATGGTATAATTTCTGGTATAGAAAACACTGGAAGAATAAAAATAATGGTGTGTATGCCAAACTAGTATGTTTGTTCAAGTCTACTGAGAAGCAGAAGCAAAAACAAGATTAGAAATGTAACAGATTTTCTGGGGAAAATGCCGGTGAAGGATGAATGAGCAGAAGTCAGATACAGGAGAAAGAACCTTCAGACTATAATGCTGATCTGACATCTGTGAAAGAGAGCAGGAAGGAAGATTGATAAGGATTCAAGCTATTATTTGGAGAGAAAGTTCCAGGAAGAAGGGGAACAAACAGAAGGATAGAGAGGAGAGAGAGCTCATGAAACATTCCATGATCTGCAAAGGGTTCGTTCAGTAGGTAGGGGCATTATGCAGGGAGCTCTGAAGAGCAAGGTAGGAGGAGATTGAACAGGTTGGTAAGAATACGGTCACAAAAGACCTTACATGCCATCCAAGGAAGAAGTTCAGGTTTTAACCTAAAAGCAATGGGATGTCACTGGTGGGAGTTTTTAAGACAATTACATCTATTTAACAGTATTGGAGCACCTACTACATGCTGGGTACTCTGTGGCTGCATCAGAACAAGACAGGCACAGACTCCACCTTTTTGCTTCAATCAAGATTAGCAAAGGCATAGATTTGGGGCAGGGCCAATCAGTAGACAGCAATGTGGGGAACTGGAGCTCCAAAATGAAGCAGTGCAAGTAAATGAAGTATAAAACCCAAATGAAGGCCACTGGCAGAGCCCTACAGTATACTAATAGGGCCTGGACTAAGACAAGGTAAGCAAGGTACCTAGTGGTTAAATTTTAATGAGGCATTTACTCTTAGGCTCTTAAAATGCAGGATTCACACCTGAGAATGAATGCCTCCTTAAAATTTACTTTTAAATGGTAGCTTTATTAAGATATAATTTACTGCCCAAAAGTTCATCCTTTTAAAGTATGAACTTTAATTTTTAGTATATTCACAGAGTTGTGCCTCCATTACCACTAACTCCAGAATATTTTCATTACCCAAGAAAGAAACCTCATACACATTAGCAGTCACTCCCCTTTCACCCACCCATCCCCAAATCCCTGGCAATCGCTAATCTATTTTCTGTCTCTATGGATTTGCTGATATGGACATTTTGTGTAAATGGAAGCAGGCAGTATGTCTGGCTTCTTTCACTTAACATATTTTCGAGGTTCATCCATGCTGTAGCACATTATCAGCACTTCATTTCCCTTTATTGCTGAATAATGTTCCACCCTACGTTTTGCTCATCCATTCATCAGTTAATGGACATTATGGTTGTGCCTACTTTGGGCTATTACGAATACTACTGTTGTAAACATTCATGTACCAGTTTTTGTGTGAACATTTGTTTTCAGTCCTCTTGGATATGTACCTAGGGTCATGTAGGAACTTTGTGTTAACTCTTTGCAGAACTACTACAGTATTTTCCAAAGCAGCTGTACCACTTTGCAGTATATGAGGGTTCCAATTTTTCTACATCCTCACCAATGAGTATTTTTCTTCTTTTTCATTGTAGTCAACTTAATTTTTGTGAAGTATTTCTTGTTATAATTTTGATTTGCATTTTCCTGATGACTAATGATGTTAAGCATCTTCTCATGTGCATCTTTACAACCCACTTACATCCCACCATCAACCCAGAATCTAAAGAAATGAAAGACATGAAAGCAACTCCTTCTAAATAATGTAGGAGACTTGGGACATACCTGCCTTGTGTCTCTTCTGCACCTGACAGCTGCTTAACTCCTCCTACCAGGAGAAGGTTCGAATTTATACATTTCACCAATATGGAGCCAATAATTCTTAGGTTTTGGTCACAGGTTCTGGTTTACATCAAAATCACCCTGTAACATCACTGGCTTTATCAGGAGAAGGCTCAGGATTTTCCTGAAAACAGCTTGCCTTGAAAGACCCTTAGAAAAGATGCCTTTTAACCTCCTTATTTGGCATAGTTAAATCACCTTTTGCTCATATAATGCCTCTCGTCAGACACAGAGGAATAAACTTTTCTTCTCATGTCTTTTCAAGTCTTTGGGCTTGAAAATGTCAAATATTCTCCACACAGACAAAACACTTGCCAGACTATGAGGCTAGCACAGTTAAACTTAAATGTTCACATGTGATTTATTTGGTGGTAGGGTAAATGACACAACTTGTTTATATCAGCCTTGTCAACAATAAGATAAAGCCATTTACCAAAAAGCCATATTGATAGAGGATGCTTTTCTGGCACAGGACTGAAATCTGACTGAAAGATATTAAGAAACAGCATCTGTGTTGTGATTTATGACAATGCTAAAAAGGCTGTTAGACTGCTTAGGAAATACTAACCACATTAAGAACCGAATGCAACATTTGGTACTGTATTTTATTATTTGAATGCATTTTAAGTATCTGCCTCTAAAATGCATTGCAGTTTCAGGAAAAAAATGGTTTTTTGTCTGATTTGTTTTGAATGAAGACAATCATGGGAAAGTTAGGCATCAGCTTTTTAAAATTTAAGCCAACATTCAGAACAGCTTAATTACAGAGAACCCTTACAATTAGATCATATAGGAAATTTATTCCTGACTAAAATATTTCCATATTTTGTTCCTTATTTTTATGGTCAACTTCATCAGCCATGAATCTATTGCAAATCACTGAATCGGAACAAATATATCTTAAATTAAAAAGAAAGAAAGCGAGCCTCTTAACTAGTTGGGGTATCAATTAAATTTGAATTTTGCCTTTAAAAGAATTTTATCATGATAAGGGTCAAGATTTTATAAGGAATGAGTAGAATGTCAAATGCCTGCAAATTATAGAATAAGAACAGAAATAAATTCTATGTATAAACTAAATTCCAAGTTGCATTTTTCATTATTATTTTCCCTTCTAATTAAACCTTTCAATCCTACCTTTTTCCAGCTTTCAGTATTTCCAACATTGGGAGAGGTAGGAATTCCAGTTCCTACAAATAATAAACACAATTGTTTAAAGGCTCTTTTTTTTTCTTTCTGGCTGCTTGTCGTTTTTTTTTACACTTGGTGCAAGGCACGCGGTTATGGGGTGTCAGGAAGGCTCGCATGTGGTCTGAGTAGGAAAGAGTGGGGCTCTCTCAGCTTCCTTTTTGTTGTTTTGCTGTTTTGGTATAAACGAACCCAACTGCTTCTGCTTCCTGCAGGCTGCCTAGTCTATGGGGTGGGGCGAGGAGGGGGAAGGGGGTATGGAAGGAGGGGTGGGGAAGAGGCTCAAAAGAACCTAGCACCTCTGGAAGTCTAGTGGCTGGCGGTGGCCACTTCAGACGGAGACCCGGTGTTGACTTTGCTGCCCTGACCTCCAGGCAGCTTCCTTGACGCTTCCTGAGCCAGGTCACAAGTGATCATGCTGCTGGAGGCCTGGGGAGATTTCGAGTGCCCTGGGGATTCCAACACTACGGCCATGAACCAGAGAGTGGGCTTCCTGAAAAAGAAGCTCCCACCAGTGACCCGGGTCAGCCTTGGGGAGGCCGGGGTGGTGGGGGATGACCTCCTCAGGGCACTCGGCACTTCCATGGGAGCTGTTACTGGAAGTGGAGCCTAGGCAGCAGTGGTAGTAGTCATGGGTAGCCACGAGCGAGCCACTGGAGGGAATGCCTGCCATGCTCTTGCGTGTGGACTGCTGGAAACCTCGGCGGCGACCCCTTGCAGGCCTCGGCGTGTGATCACAGGTGGCAGGCATGGGGGTGCTAGGCCACAGAAACCCATTTGCAGAGGAGATCGCAGGAGGCTGATCTACCACCGAGATGAACCAGGGTGTTTTTTCTTTTTAAATTCAGAATTTTTAGTAAATAGTTACCCTTACCAAAGTAATAATTATTTCTAAAGTTTTGTAAATAAATGTTTCTTTGATTCTCTCATTGCCTTACTTTCTGATAGACTCGGAGTAATAAGAAAATTAGGGAAAGAAAGTCAAATAGAGGTCTGTGGGATTGTCCCATAACTCCAAATCACCCTTCCGTTCACTGCTTTGTGGTGCCTTTGCCAGGACCCAGACAACCATATTTCTGCTTTGTAAGCTGACTCCTTATCAGACTTTGCTGTAAGTCAGTGCTAGAGGGAGAGCACAAGGCTGGAGAATAAAGAAGGGAGTTGTTCTTCCTGTTTGCTTCTTCTTTGCTTCTTGTCAGCTTCTGGTTCCCGTGAATATCACCCTATATCTTGGCAAGTATGATCCCTTCCTATAGCAGCAGTTGTAAACATTTTGCAATTTTTCCAACACTTGCAAGACGAACCACATTACATCCCCTCAGAGACACCAGCACCAACTGAACAGTGTCCCTATCTTACAGGACTGGACTCTAGTATCATAGGTCTTCAAGCTCAGAGATATCAGAGAATGAAGTTGCGCCTCCTTCCCAGAGGTTCCAGTTCTAGCTCTACCTGGACTCACCTCCAAACTTTTAAGTTTTAATAATTCCAACATCTTGCCTTTGCCCCGCAGGCATACGGATACTAGCTATTCTAATAGTTGCTATCTTCATAGTATATTAATTCTCTTTTTATCTCTTCAGTTACCTAATTAGCAATTTAATACATACTTAATAATTTTATTATCTCTATTAAAATAACTGGTATGGTTTTCTGGCTGGACAACAACTACATATAAATTCATACCAGGAATTATTATAGGAAAATGTTTATAAATGTGATTTGGGGATGTATCTGGTGTGTCTTTGGAATTGAAAGTATTACAGAACTCCTTGACAATAAAATATGGGATACTAGTGATTACTAATTGTAATGCATGCATTGGCATTACAATTAGTCAGATTATACCTTGGTTGAATATACTGAAGTTCTTAATGAATCAAGTACCTTGGGGAAACAAGTGATTGCTTTACTTAATTGTTCATGAAATAATGTTGACTACAAGGATTGTGGTATTGAATGGATTCTTCCGAATACACTGGACCACTTACACAAAGAAAATTAGAAACTCTGCCCAAGTCACAGATTACCAGAGAATCTTTATACACTCAGTTTAAGTGACAGATTAACAGAGAATTTTTATTATATCCCTAAAAATAACCTCCTATTTCTTATAGCCACAGGGTAAATTTGTTGAAAACCAAACACAAAGTTTAACAGGCTGTCAAATTATAGTATAAATTTAATTCATAGCCTCCCCAAGTCTCAAATGTAAAAGCTGAGGCATTGATCAGGTAAGTGTGAGACCTGAAACTTGGAATGGGGACATGTGCTTGGGTTCAGAAGACAATGAGAATCTTAATCCCACTACTAAAACCACCAAATCATTCTGAGATTTTCTTGCCAAGTAAAAGGAGTCCTTCCTGGACATCTAAGGAAATGATACATTCCTTGTTTGAATACCTTGTTATAACCTCATCTGAGACTGGTGCCTTGCAAAGTGGTTCTCATTCTCCCAAAGAGCCTGAATACTCCTTGTTGCCACCAAGTTCATAACAAAGATCTCATCATGTTCAAAGGGGGAAGTACATAGTCTGATCTGTAAGAAAATAACTTATAAACTAAAAGAAGTGTAAGAGTTGCTAATTATATTGACATAGACTTAGAGAAAATGTGTGGTAGTAAAAACTAGAAGGCGAAAGATAAACCCCATGACAATTTAGGTACCCATCACCCCAGTAAAGTTTCTGGGTTCCAGTGATCTAGAACATACTGAAATATCCCTCTCCTCTGAGGAGAAAAACAAGTTGCTGCACCTTTCACCACCTACCACTAAAAAAGTGGCATGACACTTGGTGGGTCTTCTATTTTTTTTTTGGAGGCAACGTATATCACTCTTGAATGTGCTGCTTCAATTTGTTTATAGAATACCTGTAGGAGTGTGAAGCTCCTACGGGAGTGGATAGGCAGCTGCTCTTCCAGCAGGGCTTTATGACCCAGGTCTGCAATGCTTTTCAGTTGCACAAATGAAAGAAATACAAGAAAGCATAGTCACAGGCCAGTTTTATTTAAGAACACAGATGCACAAATTGTGAACAAAATTTAGCAAACTCAATCCAGCTGTGTGTAAAACACTAGTATATAAGCTCCATAAAGGTATCGATTTCTGCTTATTTGTTCTTCCATTACATATCCCAACACCTTAAACACCACCTAAAACATAAATGAGCACCCAGTATTATTATTTAAATGAGTGAATGACAAAAATAAATGTATCTCAGGAACACAAAAGTTGTTAAACACTGGTAAATCTATAAATGTATTTCACCACATTAACTGATTAAAGAAGAACACACATAAGATCACTGCAATAAATGCAGTGAAAGCATTGGATAAAACCCATTCATTAACAAAAAACTTTTTAGCAAACACAATTCAAAAATGGATACAACTTATAATAATAAAGAATAAGATAGGAATAAATATAACACAAATGTAAAAAAACCCTGTGGAGAAATTTTTAAGATGCTATGAAGATGATGAAAAACTAAAAACTAATTAAAGGAAGAAGCAGTTCCCCAAGCACAATTTTAAGACTAAATATGTTGAGAGCTTTTTGTTGTTGTTTTTTTCTGCATATCTCTGCCCTGGAAGACTGCTGGGGTTCCCATAAACTTGGAGGCACATAAATGACCCAGTTCAATAAAGTGCATTAGAATTTGTAAACAAGTCTTTACTGCTCTAACCAAGTCTTCAGTCTCTTGAGGAATTTATACTATGCTTTTATCATAGGCGCAGATGTTCTGGGGTCCATAGGGTTCCTGCAACCAGCACTATTAGGAGGTGCAATTCATCTACATGATATCTCTCCTCTGTTCTTCTGTCCCTTTTAAAGGCAAAAAGACCTCCCAAACAAAAAAGGGAGGGATAGTAATTACAGAAATAATCACACTGAAAAATTAAAAATTCAACCTGAACCACAAGTAATAATCGCAAACATTTATTGAGCTCTTGCTGTGAGCAAGAGTTTGTGCAAAGTATTTTACATATATTGTGTCATCGAATCTTCACAATTAGCACTATAAGTAGGTAATATTATTCTCTTCATTTTACAGATGGAAACTAAGGTATAAAGAGTTAGTTAATCCAAAGTCACATAGCTAGCATATGAGTTTCCTAGGGCCATTGTAAGAAATTATCATAACTTGTTGGCTTAAAACAAAAATGTATTCCTTTATAGTTCTGGAGGTTAGAAGTCCAAAACTCAAGATGGTAAAAATCAAGATGGTTAGCAGAGTTAGTTCCCTCTGAAGACTCAGGGAGAATCCATTGCATGCCTTGCTCCTTGCTTCTTGTGGTGGCCTGCAACCCTTGATGTTCTTTGGCTTGGAACTGCCTAATTCCCATCTCTACCTCCATTTTCACATGGCCTCCTTATATATCTCTGTGTCTTTGCCTTTTATGTTTCTTATATAGACACTCATCCTTAGATTTAGGGCCCACCAGGATGATCTCATCTCAAGAGCCTTACCTTAATTACATCTGCAAAGATTTATTCCAAATAAGGTCACATTCTGAAGTTTCCGGTGGACATATCTTTTCGAACCAAAATTCAATTTACTACAGTTAGTAAGTGGTAGAGCCAGGAATTCAAACACAGTTTTGCTTGACTTTAAATCTCAATCTCTCATCCACTATTCTATACTGTTCTTTTTACCAAGTGTTACCTATAGTAGATGCTCAATGAAAGGTAAATGGTTGAATGAGAATTAAAAAATAAAATACTTGGATAGTCTCTTGGAGTTTGTTGTATTGAAATTTATTCTGTAGTCACTTCTCAAAAGACTGCTTTTGAGCAATCACACTGTGTATAGTTAGTATTCCTTCTACAAAAATGTCACTAACTTGCCACTTCCTCTTTGTCATTATCCAGTTCTTTGATGCTTCATATCTGTTGTTTTAAAGCAGAAACCAAAGGCAAATTACAAATTCACTCAGGAAAGAATTAAAGAGAGAGATGTGGTCATAGAGCCCCACTAATGAGGTGAAATCTTTAGTATCAGGCTTTACTCCCACTGATCAAAAAGCAAAATGAGCAGTCATAGGCCTCTCTCAGTGTTTCTGTTTTAACTCAAGTAAACCTTAGACTGTAACTGTAATCCACTTATGTTTTCCAAGAACTCTCTAGCCGAATTCATAAAACAAAAAAGTAGTAAGTTCATAGGGTTTTGGTTTTCTTTTTCTTTTTTTTTGTCATTTATTATGAATTGGGTTCCAAGGTGTTTCTGAGGTGGTTAATCTTTCAAGTCTATGTCCAAGAAGTATAAGGGCATGAAAAAATAAGAAGAAAGAAAAAATGAGACTTCCATCCTAAGTATTTTCTTAATTGAAAAATGTGGTCATATAAATGATAAATAAAATGTAGTTATAAGAATTCCAATGAAAGCTATCAGTTCTTTCTTTTAAAAAGTATTTCTAAAATCTATGTACAGGAAGATTTATTTTCAAAATCAATAATCATATGAGACTACTTTAGTCATTATACATTGAGGATGAATCGTGTATTTGCATAGTCAAAAGTAAAAATATTTAAAAGTAAATTCAGTGAATATGTGTTATTGTACTCTATCTCTAATTAGAATACGCCAACTGCAATCATGTTCTTTGATGGTGACAACAAAAAAGGGGTTCTATAGATATATGAATGCATTAAATTCTTCTAAAGTTATCTGATGGCCCTCCTCACCCCCACATAAGCAGGGTTGGGGAAGGATTTAAGAGGCACAGTTAGGGGTTGGTTAATTGGTTTTATCCATGATATTAAGTTCCTAGGAACTATTTCTAGTTTCTCCATCAGGAAGTAGACAGCGATAGCTTTCTGAGAAGTTAATGTTCATGTGTTTTTCAAGACATGTAGCGAAATTTTTGGACTAGAAATAATGTCATATATTTCACAATTCCCCCACTCTAGAACACAGAAAATTTGCTATCCAGAATTGCTATTTTGTGCATCCTGAGTAAAATCAGGGTCTTAGATTTCCTGAAATATTTACTTCCTCTTTCTACCCCTAATCTTCCTTGAATGGCCTGTGCTCCAGAATTGAACTTCAGCTTACATTAACTTAGTCCTAGCTTTCTGTTCACCTTTGTCACATAGTTCATAGTCTCAGGATGCCTTATGCTCAAGCTCAGACAGATTTTAACATATCCTACTCCATTTCTCTTCAATCTTTGATAATAATGAAGATATAAGGCTACTATGACTCACAGGACACATCTATATCCTAATTTTCTCTCTGCTTCTCTCACTATTTTTCCTTATTCTCCTTAACTGATATATTTTCTCAAGCCAGCTACTTCAACAGTGATGTTTCTCTGGATTCTGTCCAGAGCCCCCTGGCCTTTTCAGTCTATTGTCATAGGCAATCTTATCCAATGCTATGGTCTAAGTAAGGTATCAGCAAACCGCAACTCACAGGCCAAGGGTGACACACTGGTTTTAAAATTTTTATTGAAACACACCCACATTCACTTATTTATATATTTTCTATGGGTATTTTGTGCTACAACAGAATCGAGTCATTACACCATATGGTCTATAGAGCCTAAACAAAATACTAGTTGACCCCTTACAGAAAAAAAATTGTTGATCCCTGGTTTA
This sequence comes from Mormoops blainvillei, assembly GCA_004026545.1. Lineage (NCBI taxonomy): Eukaryota > Metazoa > Chordata > Mammalia > Chiroptera > Mormoopidae > Mormoops > Mormoops blainvillei. The sequence continues at coordinate 65,987 of PVJD01003139.1, forward strand.
AAAAATCATTTTTAAATTGATGATTCTAATTCTAGTTATTGCACCTAGCCCAGTGAGAGACTAGAAAGATGCAAAAAGCAAAGCCTGCAGATGTGCAGTATCAAGGTCAAAAGTCAGTGAGCAGGCAATGGGTTCAGTCCATGACCTAGAACGCAAGGATGAAGTTACGCAACCAATGTCTATACCAGAATACCACTTGGGGTCACTCAGAAGACTCCTAGTTTTCTTTTTGGTCATGAGCGATTGGTAATTAGTACTCAAGGAAGTGAATATATGTGGAGGAACAATTTTAACAGGAATGAAAGGTGGCAAGAGAATATCTTTGACTTTGAGATCTTTTCAGTTGTGTCTCAGTGAGACAGTTTATGTCCAGAAGAGTCAAATATTCAAGACTGAAAGTCAGGAGAACAGTGTGAGGATACAGATTTGATAGTCATCACCATTTACGGGAGAGCTGAGTCCTGAACTGGGAATGAGATCAACCAGCAAACATGTGTAAAGTATATTTTAGCAACCCCAGGTAAAGGAGGCCAAGGTAAATAAATATCTTCTTGAGTGTAACACTAACTAACTAATTTGGTAAATGCTGATTCTTCTAAAAACAAGAGATAAGTTAATCCACAGAAGAAAACAGAACTGTGCTCTAAATGCTCAGTGTTGGGTATCAAATGCTAAAAACTCTTTGCTGCTGCAGCAGCTGCTGTTGCTTTAGCCAACCAACCCTATAACTTCAGATAGTTTGATAGAAAGATAAGCAAGTCTCTCGTAAATTTAATCCATTTAAACCAGCAGTTTAGATAAATCTCAACATTCATTCTCAATAACAAATTCCTTTATCTGAATTTTCTGGATAGCCATGCCTATACACATAAATTTTTAAATTAAATATGTTTTATTTTAACAAATATTGTTATACTTTAATTAAAGTATATTATATGGCCCCAGCTGGTATAGCTCAGTGGATCAAGCATTGGCCTGCAAACCAAGGGGTCTCTGGTTCGATTCCCCATTCGGGGCACATGCCTGGGCTGCAGGCCAGGTCGCCAGTTGGGGGTGTGTGAGAGGCAACTACACATGGGTGTTTCTCTTCCTCTCTTTCCCCCTCCCTTCCCCTCTGTCAAAAAATAAAATAAATAAAATATTTTAAAAAATAAAATAAAGTAAAATATATTATTTGATGCTTTCTGATCTTTCTATGTCTATTTCTTCCAATTTTCTCCATTTAGCATCAAATCTCTTGTTAGTATTCATTGCATTAAATGTCATATGAATGCTGTGAAGAAATAAAGTTCAAACTATGTCATTAAATGTATATTTATGGGGTTTTGGGGGGGTGAATAGTTGGCATTTTTCAAGGAGAAGGATCCCTGGTCCTACAGAATACATGGTAAGAATACACATGTGGTTGGAAGGAGGTAGAAAAGCTAATAACTCCCCCACCCAACCCCACATTCTTGAACCTTACCCTGGTTTATTTGTTTCCTTAGAACTTAACACATCTGGCTTAATATTCATTTCTTTATTTTCTCTCTCCCCACATTCAGATGGAAACTCCATGAGGGCAGGGCTGTTTCTTCCCTACCATATCCCAAGTGTCTAGAATAGAACTTTGGCTATTGGAGCCTCTTAATAAATATTTGTCAGATAAACGTATTAATTAGCAATATAATCAAAATAAACAATTCTTTCAAGGGGAATTTTATATCTTTTTGTCTAAAATGTTTTTAAGCTATTATAATATTGTATTTAACAGCAAATAAAATTTTTAAAAGTGCTTTTTATTCAAACTGCAAATGCAAAGTTCCAATGCAGGCAGGCTTTGTGAAACTAGCTGACAGTCCTGAAATATGAGAAGGTAGAGATTAAATTATTTATCTCAGGGGAGAAGCAAGTATGGGGGCTCCTGGACAGGATAACTGGTAAAGAAGCTTGAAGGAAAGAGGTCATCTGAAAAGAACATGGAATAAATTTTTCCTTCTTTTTTTTCCTTCCTCCCTCACTTTCCTTGAAGTATAACTGATTTCTTTGTCTTAAAATTAATTGCAATAGTTAGAAAAAACACAGATTAAGAACAAATTCTGTTTTTAAGCAGTGTGAGTAGATTACAACCCTGTTTGAAGGAACCTGTGGTCTTTGGGGGTAAAAGGGATTCTGAATGGCTGGGGAAGCTGGGCCACATACTCAGAGCCAATTAAATTCATGGAATGCCCAAAATACAGAAATCTCTTGTTAAATAAGTGGGTTTTTTTTTCACTAAATAGTCTTACTGCCATTTAAAGACAAACTCCTTATTTTGAGTGTTTTTTCAGTAGCCACAACCTATTATTCACCAAAATGATGCCTTAAAGAGTCAATCTCAAGAATCACCCTAGCTGTCACTCAGTCTCATACATCTTTCCACATCCCTTTAGAGCCAGCCTGACAGCACAACCTCACACAGTTTAGGATATGTCAGTTTTACCCGTTGCCTGTAAAATGTGGATTATTACAACAAATACAGTTGTAAACCTAATGCCCCAATGCAGCTTGTATGGCAAAAAGCAAGCACTTTTAACTGTTGTATTTGATCCTTAATGGTTGTCTTGAACAACACACCATGTTCAATAACTCTCAATGTGGCTATTCTTAATTCTGGTGAATCGTACACTGTACATTTATGATCCATAGCTTCCCTAAGACAAAATATATTGCCTGTGAAATGATTAAAAATAAACAAAGCTATCCCATGATCTCTTTTAAAGCCTAGTATTTTTCACAAATAAGATATAATATCTTGCCCTAGCTGTTGTGGCCCAGTTGGTTGGAGCCTTATCCCATAACTGAAAGGCTGTGGTTTCCATTTCAGGTCAGGGTACATACCTAGGTTGTGGGTTCAATCCATGGTCAGGGTGCATATGGGAAGCAACCAACCAACATTTCTCTCACATCAATGTTTCTCTCCCTCTCTCTTTCCCCCCTTCCCCTCCCTCTAAGATCAATAAGCATGTCCTCATGTGAGGATTAAAAAAAAAAAAAAGAATACAGTATCTCTCTGACAGAAGTTTCCTGACCACATTACAAATCTTGTAATTATATCCTGACTCTATAAATCTATCCCACCTTCTTTTCAAAAGAATGAATTATACACATCTTAAATGCTGTGGAGATTTGTTCTGCAAGTTAAATTGCTGCCATCTTTCTCCCTACTCAGTAATAATAATTTACACTTGTATAACTCATCACAGTTAGCAAATTCCTTATACATAAAACTTTTTCTTTTAATCTATGACAGAATACCTATGAGCTAGGTATTATTAGTGCCAGTTTTACAAATGAAGGAATGAGGCTAAGAAGAGTTAACTAATTTGCAAAAAGTCAGACAAGAACCACTCTCCTGTCCATTTCAGCCTCAGGCATATTATCTTTTACCAAGAGCCTCAGCATGGTCAAATTTCTGCCCAAGGTAGAGAGTATCCATGCTTTAGGAGCCCCAAGAACTAGCTAGTAGGGCCTTAGAGTTGGTCTTGCTGCAGTTAGTCTTTGGCAGTTTGATGCCCTTGGACCTGCTGCTCTTCCCCACCTCTGCCTCAGCCCCATCCCCCAAATTGTTCATGTCCCACTTCTCCCATTGGCACTGGAGGTATAGGAAAAGCTCGCTCCTGCTTACTATGGCTTATGACCTGACAACACACATAGCCTGTGCCAGCTTCATCTTTTTCGGGTATGGACGCAGTATCCTCAGCTTCTGGAAACTTGCTTTAACACATAGAATTTGCATAAAACTATGATATGATAAGACTAACACTCACCTGCACACAAAAAAGCCACTATCTGAAGAATCCCACCAATGAGATGCAGATACCAAATAAGGCCTGGTTTGGGTAAAGCCTATGAAAAGACACCAACCACATAAATAGCTCCTAGAAAGCAAACTTTTACTGTACAATATTGAACAAGCTTATCTTGTTTGAGTTGATTATCAAAACCCAACTTGCTCTCAGGAGTTTCTTGGCAAATAATAGAATACCATGTTCTTGAGAGATCACCACCTCTTACTGAGACCCTACAGATACACATGTATAGAACAGGAAAATCCTCTGTATTGGTTAGGATTAGGCTCAGTTATAGCATTAGAAAACCATGATTAATAAGAGCCGAAAACAAAATATTTTGTTGAAAGGTCTGAATTCGTACTGTACGAGTTCCATAAAATTTTAAGGGAACTAAGTTCCAGTTTTCTGCTCTACCATCCCTAATTTAGGGCCTTTGGCCACCTGGATTAAAACAGCTGTTTAACCTCTGGCCAACACTTCTATACTATAGCCCCTAACTGAAGGAAAAAATCATGAAGAGTGTACCTCAACCCTTTAAAGGCTTTCCAGTCATATATGACACTTCCACTTATATCCCCTGGCTAAAATTTAGTTCCATAATCACATCTAGCTGCAGAAAAAGCCAAGATTTAGTCTTTATTCCAAGAAACTGTTAGGCATGTCATTGAAAATTAGGGTTTTATTAGTAAACAATAAAAGGTAAATGAATATTGGGAGGCAAATGGAAGTTTTCGCCATAGTTCCTTTCTCAAACAACTGTGGGAACTCATTCCAAACAGAGGAATTCCTTAACTCTACCTTCCTCCAGGACTCTATGACTCTAACATCTCTCTCTCTGCCTAACTCACATACCCCAGGATCCAGGTAGTGGTTCAAAAATTAAACCTAGTGCCTAGCTAGCTCCAAAAGCATGTCCTGAAGAATTTATCTAAAATACAGATTCTTGGGCCTCAAAATTTGAGTTTCTGATTCAATGGGTCTGGAAAAATTCCTGAAAGCTAATCTTTAAAGAAAAACCAAATAACTCTTCAAGTGATGCTGGTTAATGAGTATGTCCAGTATGTGAAAATTCATCAAGTTTACACTTATAATATATGCATATTTATTTATATATATTATGCCACAATAAAAAGCGTTTACCATAATGTTAAAAAATATTTCCAGATGAAATATTTGCACATCAGTAACATCCAGTTCCTGGAGTCAGAACCTTTGTATATGTTATTTTCCCTGGCAAAACTATCATTTCTTGTTTTACAACTTGACTGAAAGACACACTCATTTATTCACCTGTTAACAACTGAATCTAGGTTTGGCATAGACGATCGGAGGGCATGAGTTAAAATATTACCCTATAATTTTTTTTTTTGAAAATCTAAATTCATCTTACCACTTTTCCGTATCTCAAAAGCATCTTGAATATGTTTAGTTTATATTTTCCTCTTGGTTTCCATTCACTTTCCTCTTTCTCCACTGGCTTCTCCTCTCTGCCTATCTGGGCCTACCTATCACTGGGAAGGAAATTGGCAGATGTCACAAAAGTGGTAGAAGTAAATAAGTCACATGGACAGAAAAATTAGAGTTGTGGAAAAAGTAACACCGTCCATGAAAGCCGGTCTAGCTCTGCCAATGTGGGAGATCAACGCAGCCCTTTTTCCCACATAAAATGACAGGAAAATCACCAAGGTAAGGCATTCCATCAGGAATTCTGGGCTCTATTCCTAGTTGAAGTGGCAAAGGAGGCACTGTAGGAAGATACAATGGAACATAGAGCTGCCTTGGAATAAAACAAAAAAATTAGAAAATCCCCTGTAATAGCCAGTATATTGAGCAAAGAAAAAATTATCTCACATTCCACCAAGACTTGCATTTCCTATAACAAATTATGGGCAAAGATGTTTTGAAATACTTGCCATCTGATCAGCCTCAGGTAAAACATTCCCTGCAATAATAATTTTTACCTTAGATCCATTTTGAAATGTTTGCTGATGGTACAAATGTTCTAGGAAATACGCTTACCTTTAAAACAGTGCAAAACAAAACAAGTTTTTGTGCATATAAAACATTTTATTTTGAAAATCCTTGCTTATTTATGCAGAGTCTGTTGCCATGTCAAGAAATATTTAATCAAATATCTCTAGGACAGCAGCTTAGTGCCATTAGCTCCATTATACAAATAACACTGAGATCAAAATAGGTTAACGAGGGGTTGCAGAATGTACAAGAAGAAAAGCGTGATCTCTTATAGGAAAGAGACTAGGGGAAACAACCCAGAGATGAAGAAAATTTATATTTTTCTTTTGAATGCTTTCATAGCTAATGTCAAATAATACATTATTACCTTGAACCATGTAAATTGTTCTCATTCAGTGTTTTGGGGACTTATGCTACTTCATCTCTAGAATTCAAGCAAATTGGGTGTATATTTGTGGCTTTCTTCCATGGAGTACAGAGTAGTAAGATAATTCTGATAATGTTATCAATATCAATATCATGCATAATCAGCCTATTGCTGATGATACCATATCCCATATAAATCTAATGAGTAAGTTGCAGGAAAATGTCAACTCTGGTTTCTTCATTTATCAAATACGTATTGAATGGCACCTCTGGATCAATAAATGTGTTAATCCTAGAGATACAGTGATAAATAAAATAGCCCCTACTCTCCAGTAGCTTAGCATGTAGAAGAGAAAAACAAAACGTAATCAAATAATTAGAAAATAAATGATTTGTTAAATTAAAAATATGTACAAAGTACCCTGGAAGCACAAACAAAAGTAAAATAAACAGCAAAAGGATTAGAGGTTATGAAATTTGAACAGCACCTTAAAACAAAACAAGACAAACAAGGTGAAACACTTTCCATCCTGGTAGAGTCATGGAAGGGCAAAGGAGTACAAAGAGCATATTTTGTAACTTGGATGTGTGGTGTACAGGTGGGAAATTAAAATGGAAGATAGAATGAAAAGCAATATCATCGATGAAAAGCCAATGAAGGTTCTAAAACAGAGAAGGGGCATGATCATACTTGTGTTTTGAAAAGATATAGGCATATAGACTAGACTGAAGGGGATGGTATTGAAGTGGGGTCAGTTAGAAAATTCTGAGTCTGAGCAGTAGGCCAAGACAGACCTGAATCTCCTCAGTGGCACTGAAGATAGAAAGTAGTGAGCAGATTTAAAAGATGTCTGGGTGGTAGAATCAAAATGGTTCAGGGACTAATACTAGAGGAGGTAACTTGGGTACTATTGTGATTAGGATCATGGTGGGGGGCGAAGCAAGTTGGGGAGAAGATAATGACTTGGGATTTTATGTGAATAAATAGGGATTTTTATTCCTTTCTGAGTAAACAGAGCACAGAAAATATAATTGAATCCTTTATTGATAGTCTGCCAATACCTTACAGTTGTCATCTCGAAATGAAGAGTTCTCCAATTCTGTGAGAAATTTGTGAGTATATGGGTTTAGTGGTACTTGTTTTTAAGTTTCCTTTTGCCTGCCTTGAGAAAGCAGCTTCCCTCTTTACCCCCAAACATAATCCTCTCAGGCCTATTTCATGTTATAAAGACTGTTGGGAAGTCAGGAGAGCAAAATGTCATTTTATAGATCATAGGGAAGATCATAACTTCACTACTTATCATTAAAATAACATACTTAAACTCCGAGCAATCAGATAAGCAGGAATTGAGAATTTTTAGCAAATAGTGAATCCAAATTTAGAATAAAGTCACTTTAATGTTTACTTGATTTAAATGTTAAAATTAAATGACACACAGAGCTAAAGATTTCTACGACTCAGAACCATTTAAAGCCTGCTCTAATTAATGGACTGTCATACTTAAATACCTGTTTATCTCAATTACCTTCACAGATATACTCTCATATATAAGGATGCAAATGTGGTTTCTCTATTTATCCTTTAAAGGGAAACTCTCTCCTCCCTCAAAAATTCAAATTTATCTGTTTGCTGTACTGTCAAAAAAGGACCAGATTCCCTTCTCAAATTACAGATATGGATTTCTCTGTTCATTATTTTATTCTTGTTCTTGGAACAAAAGTATTAAGGTGCAACTAAGCACTGATTAATTATTGCCATGCTATTTACCTCATGAAGAAAGTTATCAAGAATAATATAAATCCATAAGTCATTTTTTGACTTTATTTGCATTGATTTGAGAAACTAGATCTAGTTGTGGACCATGTGACATGAATGAAATTTCAGTTATTGATCTTCATATACAGCCTGCATTTTGATATTACTAGTCAAATGGAAAACCCTCCTTACAGTTTAGACAAAATAATTCAACTTATATTTCAATAATTTTAATGCATGGCTTCTATTCTCCTTCAATAACGCTAATGTTACTTCTATTTTGTTTTTTATTCTATTTGTTTACTTGTTTATTTTACTTAAATATCTTTAGTATCTCATTACCTTTTTAAAAAAGCCTTCATATAAGTCTTTGAAAGTAAAATTGCCTTTTAAATATGTCCTCCAAAAGGTAATTGACTCATACTTCCTAATTCCAAGCAAAACATAAATTCATTAAGTAACTTGAATTACATTGTGGATTCATCAGAAAGTTATTTTGTTTAAAAATATGTACATTTCATAGAAACCTTATTGAGATTTTTTTTGGCCAAAATTGGTTCAGCCTTGCCCAATGGGGAAAACTTTGGGTTTTCAATCAGATACATTTTAATGGGCCCAAGAAGGCACACTTTTTTTTTTTTTAAAGAAAATTTTTATGCCCTGGCTGATGTGGCTCAGTGGATTGAGCACCGATCTGCAAACTGAAAGGTTGCTGGTTCAATTCCCAGTGACATGCCTGTGTTGTGGGCCAGGTCCTTGGTTGGGGGCATGTGATAGGCAACTGTTTCTCACACAATGATGTTTCTCTCCCTCTCTGTCTCCTTCCCTTCTCCTCTCTCTAAAAATAAATAAATAAAATCTTTTAAAAAAATATCTTTCTCCAAAAGTTGCTTTTGATATTAAGTCATTATCATTACCAGCTTTCTCTATAACTTGCCCAACTTTCCCAACTTCAGAGTGCAATAATTTCTAGTTAATTGCTGTAGCTAGGTAATTAAACTCTTACTATTATAAATGATTAATAATTTTTCAATATAGATTCCATTATTGAATGTGACTTTAAATATGCCTTTTAAAAATAACTTGTCCCATTTCAAATGAAGTGTCATTGCAGACCACCACAAGGACTGTGGGTATAAACTCAAGGGAGGACCTACAAACATAACTTTTAAAAGGCTTTAACCTTTTAGAAAGAGATCATTATTTGGTTCACTATTACGCTCACATTTATATATGTTTTAAGTAATCATATGCTAACCAATTTAGCCCACAAGTTTTACTTTATAAATACATGCAAAACAATATTAATATTTTTAGCTAAATATTTGATTTTGGTGGAAGAAGTAACTATAGAGTGTTATTAATAAGCCCCAATTAAAGAAGAAATTATCTTTCCAGGAAAAGTGGAGTATGATAAAAGAAAATGGTTATTATCCTCATTTCAAACTATTCCTAGAAATGTTTTACCTAGTATTTAGGTCAGTGGAATTAAGAGGAAGAAAGGAGTGTATCAGGACTTTGTCCAAGAGAAAAAAGGAGCCTAGTTATTTTGTCTGGAAATTGAGTCATTTTACAGCCATTTAGGTCTCTAGACACAGAAGTGCTCTGCAGTCCACATCTTTGTTCTCTGTCACAAGGCAGAGCCTGTTGTTTAAGTGGAAGAGAGGTGTTTAGAATGCCCTGAACAAAAGGAAGTCATTTGTGGCTTAGAGTTTACATAATGAGTGTAACCTTCCAATAGGTCTCTTGTTCTCACTGTGCTATGACACGTACATGTCATGAAGTCTGTCTATCTCTTATGACAAGATGTTAAGATCATTAGCATTTTTAGATTAAAACTGCTATCTCAAAAATATCATAAGGACTCAGTCAAAACAAAAATATATCTAACCATTCTCCCTATCAAAAAACATTGTGTTAAACCTTCCGTTTTAAAGGTTTCAAAATCCATAGATTTAGGACCTTTATTTAGATCACTGATTTATTTTCTTTTTTAAGTTAATAATTTTCCATATTATGCTTATCTTGTCATTTATTCATGTAACAGGTACTTACTGAACACCTATTATGTGCATAGTTCTGTTAGTACTATAAGGATTCGAAAGATGAAAAAGGCATACTTCTATTAAATATTTGAATGACATAAGACAAAAGATTCAGTACCAAAATGAGTAGGAAAAGGAGTTTGAAAAAGAAAACTGTGTGGGCCATAATTATCTAGAGAGGCTTCATTTTACAGTCATCTTGAAGAAAACTTTGTTGAGTAGCTCCTTTCCACAGACTTCCCTTCAGCGTTTCTGACTCCAGGTACTCACTGTCATCCTGTGACTTTTTCTACTCCTTCAGCCACACAGAGATGCAACACTAGTTAGCTCAGGGAACGCCACTATGAACTTTTCCTCCCAAGCAGGTCATATATGAACTTTCTCCACTCTCTTTTTCCCATAGCTCATCCAATCTTACCTGTAAGTAGACTGTCTTCTTCTTGGGTTCTTACTTTCTGCTAGGAAACACATATATTAATGAAAGGTATAAACTTTCCAAAATATCATATGCTTTCTGGACTAAATCACAGAAATTGTTCATTGATGGTAATAATCAACACTAACTTAGGCAGGGTAATGGCAGTAATATTTGACCAGTCAATCTATGCAGCGACATGTTCTGCCAATGCAACGGGCCTGCCCATGATGACAATCTCTGTGTTAAATTGGCTTCCCTAAAAATAAAGATAGATGGGTTGTTGATTGCAATAGATTAGGTGTTAATTGCAAAGACTTCACTTGGAGAGTTATCCCAGTAAATCCACCTATAAAAGAGAAATGAATGCAGTTGAGAAAAGAGGAGTTTACCAGAAATAAAAGCTGTTTCAATTGAGGTGTCAACCAATCCTTTACGAGGTCCTTAAACTAGGATGGCCCCTCAGGGTTATACCAAATTGAAGCACGAGGGCTGGATCTCTTATTCTCATATCACCCTGTTGTTGGCCATAAGCCATCCCTTAGAGGGCAGGTTCCTGTGGCAGAGGGCAATTTTCAGTGAGAAACACAATGTGAGCTTACAGCAGCCGATGTGCCCAGCAGCCAGTGGATGAACATGTTATTCCTGAAGAGAGAATCTGAGAGGGAACCAAAGTATAAGGGAAACTGAGCGGAGTATCCATTAGTATCAGGTTGTCCGTGATGCTCAAGTTACTTTTAAGATTAGGCACCCCCACTAAAAGAGTGGGTGTTAATATTATTTCCTGACACCTAGCCTACATTTATATTCTATGATCAATAAACTAAGTTGAATGACTTAAAATGGCTGTCTCAGTCACCTAATAGAGCTCCCAGGTTATAGGAACATAGTGCAAGGAACTCCGTAGATAGCTTAAATGATGCTTCATGATTCTGATACAGTGAACTCTTAATTTGAGACCACTGTTAGAGCTACAAGAATTCTAGCAATGCACTCAGTTCAGGCTTTTAAATTTATATATGCAGAAGGAAATTATATATTTAACTGAAATTTTTTACCCTTTCAATGAAATGAGAAGTTTGGGTCTTTATGAAATTTTTACACATTTATATACATGGAAGCAAAAAACCTTCTGAATAATCATAATTTGGCAAGCCCTTGATTCCTCAACTAATTAAAGATGGGATTTCATACTTTCCTTTTTTAATCAATTTTTTCAATTACACTGACATACATTATTATATTAATTTAAGGTATACACTCCAGTGATTAGACATTACATAACTTACTGAGTGATCATTCTGATAAATCTCACACCCATCTGGCACCATTCATAGTTATTAGAATATTATTGACTATATTCCCTATGCTGTACTTTACATCCCTGAAACTATTCTGTAACAACCGATCTGTAGTTCTTAATTCCTTCACCTTTTTCACATATTCCCCCAAACCCCCTCCCATCTGGTAACTGTCAGTTCTCTGTATCTATGAGTCCATTTCTGTTCTGCTTCATTTATTTTGTTTTTTTAGATTTAATTATTGATATATATGTATTTTTTGCCATTTTACTGTTTATATTTTTAACTTCTTGTTTTTAAAGACCCTTAAACATTTCTTATAATACTGGTTTGGTGGTGATGGACTCCTTTAGCTTTTTCTTGTCTGAAAATCTCTTTATCTGTCCTTCAATTTTAAATGATAGTTTTGCTAGATAGAGTAGTCTACAGGTCCTTGTTTTTCATCACTTTATTCCTTGCCAATCCCTTCTGGTCTGTAAAGTTTCTGTTGGGAAATCAGCTGCCAGTCTTATGAGAGCTCCCTTTTAGATAACTAACTGCTCTTCTCTTGCTGCTTTTAAGATTTTCTCTGTCTTTAACCTTTTACATTGTAAATATGTTGTGTCTTGGTGTGGGCATCTTTGGGTTCACCTTGTTTGGAACTCTGCGTTTCCTGGACTTGTATGTCTAATTCCTTCACCAAGTTAGGGAAGTTTTCTTTCATTATTTTTTTCAAATAGGTTTTCAGTTTGTTGCTCTCTCTTCTCCTTCCAGCACCCCCAGGATGTGAATGTCGGTACACTTGACATTGTCCCAGAGGCTGCTTGTGCTGTCCTCTTTTTTTTTTAAATTCATTTTTCTTTTTGCTGTCCTGATGGGGTGTTTTTTGCTTCCTTATATTCCAAATCACTGATTTGATCCTCAGGTTCATCTACTGTACTGTTGACTTTCCATAAATTATTCTTCATTTCAGTTAGTGTATCCTTCATTTCTACTGGTTCTTTTTTATGCTATTCATGGTCTCACTAAGTTCATTAAACATCCTTATAACCAGTGTTTTGAACTCTGCATCTAGTAGATTATTTGTCTCCATTTTGTTTAGTTCTTTTTCTGAAGGTTTATTCTGTTGTTTCATTTGGGACATGTTTCTTTGTCTCCTCATTTTGGTAGCCTCCCTGTGTTTGTTTCTGTGTATTAGGTAGAGCTGCCACATCTCCAAGGTTTGGTACAGTGGCCCCATGTAGTAGGTGTTCTCTAGGGTCCAGTGGTACTGCCCCTCTGATCACCCAAGCCAGGCACTCAAAATGTGCCCACTGTGTGGGCTGTATACACCCTTCTCTCATAGTCGAGCATTGATTGCTGTTGGCATGTCAATGGGAGGAATTTATTCCCAGGCTGATCAGCTGCAAGGACTGGTTGTGACCACTGACCACTGATCTCTGAGCACCATGGAGAATCAGTTGTGCAGGGGTCCACTCCACGGAGCGGGACTTATTTCAGCAGGGATTTGGTGCCCACAGAGTCTGCTCCTCGAGTGTGTTGCTCGTGCAGGTAATCGGGTGGCAGTGCTTTAACGTGGTCTGAAGCTGTCCACTGGGTGCACTGGTTCTGGGGCCTCCTATGAGATACAGGCCACAGTCATCCACTGCCTGTGTTCTGCCCAGGGCCACCTGGCATGAGGTTCAAAGTGATCTGCTAATGGTCACTACTTGCGTTGGGCTTGTAGGTACCCAGAAAAGGCCAAGTTGTGAACCAAGGCCAGCTACTGAAGGTGCCAAGCCTTGGGCCACATAGTAAGAGGTATGGGGTTCACTGAGGCCAGATACTACTTCTTTGAGAGAATGTAGGAAAATCTGAAGCATGAGCAAAGGCTGGCCATTTGTAAGGAAAAGCAACTGGAAACAATTTAGGTGGTCCCAAAAGTTGGGTGGGGCAGAGCCTCAGGGATACACCTGTATAAACCAGGTTGATGGAGACAGACATGGCACCCACCTGTCAGCTGTGTGGGAGGAGGGCTCATCAAAGGAACAGTGGTCTCTGCCAACACTCTGTCTAGGAAAAAGCTACCCCTCTAGCTCTTGCCCTGATGCCATACAATTCAGTTCCTTCACATAAGTCTCTGGTGCCTTTCAAGCTGTTACTGCAGCACTGGAGCTTGGAGGGAATGAGTTCAAGTGAGTCTGTGCATGAGCCTGTGAAGAGGAACTGCCTGAAATTCCATCTCACTCAGCCTCAATCCCCACTGGTTTTTTACAGCCAGAAGTTATGGGGACTCTTCTTTCTGGCTTTGTAACCCTGGGCTGGGGGACGCAGTATAGGGCTGGGACCTCTTGCTCCTCAGGGGAACCTCTGCAGCCAAGATAGCCCTTCTGATTCTTATGTGATTTTTACATAGGGAATTAAAGTGGGTGTGGGACCAACACTTTCTGCATCTCTGCCCTTCCTACCAGTTGCAAATGTGGCTTCTTCTTTGGTTCTCTAGTTGTAGGACTTCAATTGATCTGGATTTCAGGAGGTTCTGTATGATGACTTTTCTGTAGTTTGGTTGTAATTTTGATGTTGGGATATCATCCTTTCAATTTAGTACGCAGCCTAAATTTTAATATCACACTATACTTCTAAAAGGGAATCTCATGACAAGACCAAAGATCCTCATTTTAGAACAGGTAATTTAACATGGTGCCATTTCATTTGAAATATTCAGACTCAACCTTCTACCAAAAATAACAAGTATTGAACTCAAAATGCATTCTACTGGCCCAAAAAGTATATCCTCTAATTATCTAGTCTAAATTTATAATGGTCTCAGTCAAGTCTCTAATCTCTTTAGACATAATCTTTTTTTAATCATTTTGATTGTGACAGACATTCAAAGTTGTTATTTGGTACTCCTTCACATCATTTTGAAATTCAATTTGTGTCCCTTAACAAATCAATTTCTTGAATCATGAGCTCTTTGGCCAGTTTAAAGCTGGACAACTTCTGAATTTAACTCAGAAGGTTGAAAGCTACGAGGAATGGCTTGATAAGAATCAGGCATACAAGTCATAAAAATTGACTTCATGCAAAGGGTAGGATAATTCAATTAATTTAATGAGAAATTATATTAAGACTGTTTCTAATTCCCTGAAAAAGAATAAAAACTTCCCAGTAACTAATCTCTAAAGATATATTTCATGACTCTTCCAGGAATGGTTATTAGACTTTATACCACAGTTAAAAGATTTGGCATGGTGCTTTCTGAGACCCCAAACAAAACAGCCACATGTTCTTGTATTACCCACTCAATTTGTGGGACAACTAGTACTGTTATGAGAATTTTGTTAAATCTCATTAGCAGAAACAAACAGATTTCTCTAAGACTGTGTGTACAAACATGCAAATAAACCCTGTAATAAATGCATTTATTAGACCTAAAAGGAAAATTAGAGGTTGGATTCATGTGTGTCTCCACATATATATTGACTGAAATGCATTGCTGTAGGAATGATTACATGCTTTGGAAATTATCTTTCTCAGTTTAACTGAAAATACTAAGAAGTACAGGTCCTTTTGTCTTTCCCTTTGAGTTTTTAAAAGGCAGGATGTTGATAACAATATCTAATATTTAAATAACAACTTTCTTCTTCAAAGAGTTTTAAGTATAGTAACTACCTGCTAGGAGAGCCTCTTACCTCAAACCCAGCTAAATCACTGAATGACACTTTGGTTAAAGTACAATCATAGTAGAAAATATGAAGAAAATAATTGATCCAAAATCACCCTGTGCTATAAGATTGTACAGTGCCTGGTTAAAATTTTGAGCCCTTTTATATTCTTAACAATCTATTATATTTTCCAAAAAAAGTTTCCTCATTACAAAACGAAGAGGTTGGTGCAAAAAAAAAAAACAAAAACCCACACATAAAATGTGATCAAGGAAAAAACAGTATAGTGAATTGTTAATTCATTTTACACATTGTGATGGTGACCTTATAACCTTTAACATTTCTTTGTTTTTAATATTTATTTATTTATTTATTTATTTAAGTAGCTTAACCGACACAAATTTATCACCTTATAATTTTGCAGGATGAAAGTCCTACATGGATCTCTCTGGGCTAAAATCCAGAAGTTGGCAGGGTTGTGTTCCCTTGTGGGTGCTCTAGGGGAAGAGCCACATCCTTGTCATTTCCAGCTGCTAGAAGCCACCTGGATTGCTTGACTTAGCCCCTTCTTCCATCTCCAAAGTCAGTAACAGCAGGTCAAGTTCTTCTCACATTGTATCATTCTGACCTCCTCTCTTGACTCCCTCTTCCACTCTTAAGGGCCTTTGTGATTTCATTGCACCAGCCTGTATAATCTGACTTTCAGGTGAATTGGTTAGCAACATTATTACACCAGCATTCATTTTTTAAAAAATTGTATTGTATTTTTTTCCATTACTATTTATGCCCCTGCAATCACCACACAGTTGTCCATGTCCATGAGTTCTTTTATTTTTTCTTAATCCTTCTACCCTCTAACCTGCTCCCTGCTTTAGCTGTCAGCCTGCTCTCTATCTATGAGTCTGTCTCTATTTTGCTTGTTAGTTCAGTTTGTTCATTAGATTCCACACATGAGTGAAATCATATGGTATTTGTCTTTCTCTGACTAGCTCATTTCACTTAGCATAATGTTCTCCAGGTCCATCCATATGGTTACAAAGTTATGCAGAAGATGGAAGCAACATAAAATTTTAAGAAATGAAGTAAAAATAATCTGAAAATCTCACCACTGTTAATTATTGGGGGCTATGGTAAACATATTTTAGACAGCCGTGTATATATATTACCTTATATATATTTTATATATATATGTTTATATATATAAACATATTTTAGACAGCCATGTATATATATTACCTTATATATATTTTATATATATATTGGAACTTTGGTCCAAACTTTGGATAGGTCCAAAGACCACCTTGTATTTATGCATTTTACCAGTCTAACTATTTTTCTATAGAGATAGTCTAACTATATTTATGACTGATACTGATTTTTTACTCCTTCTTGGACACTCCTCTTGGATAGTCCTCACTCGAGGTCTTGGGTTTGAACCTATCTGATAGAGTCCCCTTAGAAAGAACAATGCAAAGACATTGAAGCCCAGGGTCAGAGATTTTAGCTTTTTTTTTTTTAATTCCTTTGGTAATCTGGTGAAGCTATGGACCCACTTTTTTTTTCTTCTTTTTTAAAAGTATTGCTTTTTTTATTTGTACTTTTGTCTATTACCACTTATCTCCCTTATGCCTCCCCTACAAGGACCTCAGTTCTAAAAATAATGTTTTTGAATGATAGAAGAAAATACATAGAGCAAAGTAACCAATTATATTGAAATAGAGTTGTCAACATATTTAAAAAGGAAATAAATTTCTACTACTATTACGTGGTTCTTAATGCACTAAACAACAAGAAAATATAAAAGTTACAGGCGGAGTACATTAACATGAATGTTATTGTGTTTAGCTTGAATAAAAGCATTGACAAAGCAATGTATATGTCATATCAAACATGAAAACATATGTATTTTTTCCCCTCCAATTTCAGGAACCTCCTGAAATCATATGGGTCTTTGTGGACCCCACATTAAAAAGCCCTCACTAAGAGATTATCTAGTTGAGTAGTCCTCAAATCAAACAGTATTGCCATCTGTGGTGCATTTGAGAAAAGTGAGGGGGCAACCTGAGTTATCACAATAATTAGGGGAATGCTATTAATCATTAGGAGGCAGGAGTGCCAGGAGTGCCAGATGGCTTGAAATATACTGGCGAAGTCCCATACAACAAAACATTGTACTGTCCTGCATGACTCCCTAATGTCCTGCATATATACATATGCAGGTGAAAATCCTCTCTATAATCACCTGAACTTAAAATCTATCTCCATATAAACACAAAAAAATTTGCTGAATTATTCAGAAATGCCATTATGATGCAAATTAAGGAACAATTGTAATTTGTTTAAAACTTTACTAAGGGTTGTTCACCATTTTGGAAAATTATGTCACCAATAGCAAGACCATTCAAAGAATCTGAGTCTCAAATGATAACACACCTGCACCTCATAGCTATTATACATGATGATTTCTATATTGGTATGCATACTTGGGTATATGTATTATATTTGGCCTTTTTATTGAGATGTCAAATATAAAGTAAATATAAAATAAGTAGTAAATAAGATAAATGACAAAATGTAAAATAAAATATAAAGTAAAAATACTGATAATATTTAGTTGAATATTGTTTTACTTCTTTTAAATCCAAACTTAAATTTATGATTCAGCATAAGTATGTGACTACTTTACTATGTGGTCATGTTCAAGTATTTATTTACATATCAAAATGTATATTATTTTTGATAACTTACTTTCCCTTTATTAATACATTACATAGCACTCATAGCTATTGTATTGACAGCTTATAAAATTTTATATATTGTTGTTACATTATCTATGTATTTTATTTCATAAAGTAAAGAAGGCATTACAAAACATTTATTACAAAAAGATGTCTTTAAGTCTAATATGACTTAAGAGCCATTTGATTCAGTCCAAAATTTTCACAAAACTTCACTAAAAGAGCTATTAAAATACATGCTTCAGTCTATAAGAAAAGTAAAGCTAGAGGGAAAATGTATGAGAATCAATGAGGAGAACAGAAACAGCTAAAAACATTAGTCACTATAAATAAGAGTATAAATTAACACATAAATAAATATATTAATGTTTAATTAAGAAATACAGTAGCCCTGGCTGGGTAGCTCAGTTGACTGGAGCAGAGTGCCTTTAACCATAGGTTGAGGGTCTGATTCCCGATCAGGGCCCATACGCAGGCTCTGGGTTCAATCCCCGGTCGGGGCACATATAGGAAGCAACAGATTGATGTTTCTCTCTCACATCAGTGTTTCTCTCTCTCTCTCTCTCTGTCTCTCTCCCCACCCCCCTTCCTCTCTCTCTTAAATCAATAAACATACCCACAGGTGAGGATAAAACAACTCTGGGACATTTACACAATGGAATACTACTCGGTTGTAAAAAAGGAAAAATTTTACCCTTTGTGACAGTATGTATGGACCTGAAAAACATTATGCTAAGTGAAATAAACCAGTCAGAGAAAGACAAATACCATATGATTTCACTCGTACGTGGACTCTAATGAACAAACTGAACTAGCAAGCAAAACAGACAGACTCATAGATAGAGAACAGATGACAGCTATGGTGGGGATTAGGGTGTGGAGAGATTGAGGAAAAAGGAGAAAGGGCTCATGGCCATGGACAACAGGGTTGTGATTGCTAGGGGAAGGGGATTATTGGGAGATAAATGGTAATGGAAAAAAATACAATACAAAGAAGAAAATAGAAATATAATAAACCTTTAGATGGGAAAAAAGTAGTAAGAGAATGAAAACACTGAGGACACAGGGAGGTGTATACATTAAAGAGTAACGTATGTCAAAATAGGTATCGTGCTCAGCAAGAGGATAGAAATAGAAATAAATAAATATATATATTAAAAGAAGAGAAAAATAATCTATAATTTTCAAGCCATCAGAGAAATTTACAGGCCACATAGAAAATGTCATTTAATCCATTAGAAAGCAGGAATGTGGGAGAAAGCAAAGAAAAACATGATAAAAAGAAAATATACCTGAATGTAGAAATATGTTTAAACAGGTAAAAAAATTACAATAAATATAAATAGGTGATACCTATAAAATGATATAAATTATCAGACTGGATTTAAAAATAAATAAAATTTAACTATACTATATTGCTTGTAAGTTGCACATCTAAAACATAACTGCAAGAAAAGCTAAAATAAAGGGGTATAAAAATAACATATGCTAAATCAGACAAATAGGAAAAAATTAGAACAAAAATAAAATGAGACAACATAGAATTTAAGAAAAAAGTATTAATAACATTAAGAGAGATAATTGAATAATACTAAGAAGAAATAATCCATCGAGAAGCTGTCAGAGGAGAGGGTGGAGGGGAGACTGGGTGAAAGAAGGTGAAGGGATTGGCCAAAAAACACACACACATAACACATAGACACAGACATCAGTGTGGTGATAGCCAGAGGGAAAGGGGGTGGGGCTATGTAGAGGTGGGCAAAAGGGGAAAATGGGTACAGACAGAGACTTTGCTTGGGACAATGGGCACATGATGCAGTGTGCAGATGATGTTTTATTGAGTTGTACAGCTAAAAAATATATGGTTTTGCAAACTAATGTCACCCCAATAAATTCAATTTTAAAAAAGAAAATACAGCAATCTTCACCATATATATACTTAGAAGCCTAGCCCCAAAATATGTAGAGCAATATCTTACTGAATTACTAAGAGAAATGGACAAACTGATGATCTCAAAATTTAAATTAAGAGGTCAAACTAAAAATAATTAATAAGAATATTGAAGAGCAACAAAATTAACAAGCTTCATCCAATAGATATGAACAGACTTTTGCACCAAACAAAACACACATTCTTTTCTGGGGTCCATTTTTTCAAAAGATCACCACGTATTACATGACCAAAGAGAGTTCAACACCCTCAAAGAACAGCTATGATAGCAAACATGTTCTCTGCTCGGGATAACAAAAGATTAAAATTCAAAAATGAAACATGAATTTAAAATGTTTGGAAGAAAACAAAACATTAACTACTAAGTAACTCTATGGATTATAGAGAAAGTCATAATAGAAATTAAAACACTTGTACAATTGAATAGCAATGAACACAATGAACACACGACACCTAAAGCCCTCAGGAAATACTTGTTGAATGAGTAAACAGCATCCAGGGCTTTGGATTCTCAGGTTGATGGTTTTCAATATAGTTGTCATTACAAGGAATACAAAATGAAGTATTTGAAAAGCAATATATAAAAATAAAGGACCGGGTAATCTCTAAATAAAGATAATTTTCAGACTGTCAGGCTAAAACTTCAAGCAATAGAGTATGTAACAGAAGATATGTTTTAGGATCTCACTATACATGGTAGTATTCCTACTAAGCTATGTGATATATGGACCATTAAGAAATATGACATAAAATAAGCAAACAAAAAAATTCCAAGAGTACAATAACAAATGAGCCTTCACTAAGAATATCAGCATTCATTAGATTACCTAGCTGACCAAAACCCAAAACTTTACATCATTTGTGGAGTACATCCCAAACCATTTAGCTATGAATTTAATGAGCTTATCCAAAGTATTCAATAAAGTGTGAGTTCATAGAAGAAAGTAATATTTCTTATTTTGCTTATACTTATTTCAAGTATTTTATTGTTAAAGGGGAAAGAGAAATTACTTGAAAGAGTAAAATTAACTGGAAATCCCATCCAATGCTTTATATCTTTTCCCTGAACAATAAGCATTTCATCCTCTTGAAAAGAGACAATTTTTAATAACAGATATATACTTTATAGGCTTTTGCCTTCATCTTTTTGTGTACAGTTCAATGGAAAATTACTGCAATAGTCTTTACAACAATCATGGTCTAGAAAAAGTTTCACCTATAATATACAAATGTCATTACTAAAAAAAGTTTAAGCAGGCATTTTAAGGATAATCAACCCAATTCTTTGTATTACTTTTGCATTGTAGAAACAAAGCAAAAATATAAATAAATAGTCTTCCATTATATATACAGGTATTTTTAATTCATTATTTTATTCTTTCTTCTTAGACAAAATGTTTGCTTCCTTATAACCAGGCCTTAATGGGAAAAAGTTATTGGCTTTGTCTTTTCTTCACAACAGGTGGGTTCCTTTTTAAATCCACTTTTCTTAAATAAGGTATTGGATATATTAAAAAAAAAAAAAAGGTACGAATTTGAAATCCTCAGAAAGTCAGTGGAGTTAAAGCCCTGGTTTTAAGAGATGATCTGCATTCAAAGCACAGACAGTCTCCAAGTTGCCAATGGGTTGGTTATATTCCAAACGTTAATTTGAAAGTTAGCTGTTTAGAACTTGCAAAGGCACTTTGCTATGAAAACAAAGTTATAAATGGGAGTTGAATTTCCAGGTTAGCACACAAAAGTCTGAATCCAATTGCCTCAAGGAGAGATTTGTAACAGAACATAATAGCTCACTGACAGGCTGATTAGGAGCCCACATTATCAGTATCTCAATTTAGTGTTGTTGGCTTGTCATTTTAGCATTTCTCTATTTTATCCCTTAAAGATGTATTAGTTAAATAATAATATCTTTCTATAAAAAGTTCTTAATTAATTTCCCTTAGCCATGTAAATTATTTTAGGACTTTGATTTATCTTAAAGCAAGAAATGTATTCTTTTTCCGTGATAAAAATCAGTTTTTCTTTAAAAGGTTTTTTGTTTGTTGGGTAGTTTAATTTTCCCAAAATGTGCACAACGCTTAAATTCCTTTTCTAATCATTTGTTTTGATATTAGTAATCCATAAAGGTTTTGCTTTAATTTTTTGGCAGTTTAAAAATCCTTTGATAATAACAGTAGCTTGACAAATATCAGTGATGAAATCCATTAAACATGTAATACCGGATAGGTTTTCACTTTTGACATTTCACTTCTTTGACCCCTGATTTAAAAATTGCTCACATGCCAATCTTCTTAATCTAGCCCCAATATGTTTTTCCTGTTCTATATCTCCAATACCTTCTATCCCAAACTTTTACGTCAGCTTATTTCTTACCCTTAGGCACACTTGACATTTTCCCAATCTTATGTCTTTGTTAGCCATTGTTCCCATTAAAGTACTTCCCTCTGACCATTCTATTTGAAGCTTCTTCTTCAAGGTTCACTCAAATTTCATTCCATCTCAACTAATATGAAATAATGGAAAGAATGAAATAGTAACGCAGACCTAGGTATGAATCCCAGCTCTGCTACTTTCTTAGCTATCTATGAACATATGTTTAGCCTCTCATCTACAGAATGAAACTAATAGTGCTTTGATCACTATGTTGAAGATTAAATAAAATAAATTAAATTTTAAAAGCACATTGCTTGTATACGACCATCCCATAACAACTTATTACTTGCCTCTTTGAATTCATGCAGCAAATTTGATATGAGCTGTTCATTTCAAATGTTGTATCACTGAATGTCTATTCATATGAGCATATTTTTTTCTCCCTAACCAGGTATTCAAAATCTATATAGTTAAAATCTATCAAAGTCCAGGCATGATATCAAAAACCATGCTAGGGTTTAATTAAATTAAACAGAAGGGTTTAATTCAGGAAATTAGTACCATAGATTTGAAAAAAACCGAATGGGCAAATGGAAGGTGCTGGATAAAGTAGCTAATACCTCCTAGGCCTGGGTGAAGTAGGGCAGGAAAATAAGTGAAAAAACAAACAAACAACTAGTTACCATTCTCCAAGAAGGTGGCAGAGTAGGTGGCAGCTACACTACCCTCCTCCCAGGACCAAACTGGAGTTACAACTAAATTACAGAAAAATCATCCAAATAACCAACTGAACACTAGCTGGAGAGAAGTCTTATAACTAAGGACTTACGAAAGAAACCATATCACCACAAGACCTGGAAAAGAATGCAGAGGTACAAAAGGGCTGGCTGGGCACCGACAGGCAGCAGCTGAAGTGCCAGAAAGATATTTCAGTGGCGGGGGTGAGGGGGAAGTGTTCCCCCTGAGAAGTGTGAGGTCTAAAACCCAAGCAGGTCTCCCTAGCCTAGAGCACTAGAACCAGGAAAGGAACGAAATATCATCTGGCTATGGAAAGCAGTAGGGTTTCTGTCTGCCAGGGAGAGAGAGCTAGATATGGTGAGAGTCTCTTAAAGGGCCAATGCCCAAAATTCCACTTGCAGCCAGTTACCCTGGGCTCTGGCAGAGGGAGGGCAAAGCAGACTAGAGACACATGAGGAGAGACAGGCATTTGTAGCTCTGGGGAGAGAGCTGAAGGGTTAGCCACCAGGATGCCTGTGCTGCATCATTCCCCATACTGCAGAAGCCATCTTCCTCAGGCAGAGCACTCCTCTACAAATGGCATCAGCCTGTGGGAAAGCAATATCCCCAACAGCAGGAATCCCTCTTACCACACCATGTGGAGCTTAAGCCAGGCTGCTTAGTACAGCTGAAGGCTATTTCACTCATTAAGCCAAACAGAAGGGACTGATCACTGAGAGCTCTGAGATTTTAATGGGCTCTCCCAAGGGCCCAGTGCTGGTACAAGCGGGTGCTGGAGTGCAGCTTGATTCTCTCTGTACACACCAAGGTCCAAGAGAGTGAGCCATAACTGTGGATTGCTGATAGGTCAGTCAGAGGCAGTATCTGAATAGGTCTGCACCAGAGTCTTTGCGGAACTAACTAATACATAGAAACAAACACAAAGAGCCAGCCAATTTAGGAAGACAAAGAAACAGGCTCCAAAAAAGGAACAAGAGAATTTTCCAAAAGAAGAACTAGATTACATGGAGGCAAGCAATTTATCGGATAGAGAGTTTAGAGTAATGATTATAAGGATACTCAACAGCATGGAAAAAAGTACAGAAACCATAAAAAAGATCATACAGAAATAAAGAATGCAATAGCTGAAACAGATACTACACTGGAAGGAATAAACAGTAGGTTAGATGAAGCAGAGGATCGCATCTGTGATTTGGAAAACAAGGTAGAAAAAAACACCCAAGCGGAGAAGAAAGAGAAAGAAATTTTTTTTAAATGAGGAGAGCTTAAGAAACAAATGGGACAACATGAAGTGTAACAACATCCACATCATAGGACTACCAGAAGGAGAAGGGAGTGAATATGGTATCAAGAACCTATTTGAAGAAATAATGACCCAAACATCCCTAACCTTGGGAAGGAAAGAGACACATAAGTCCAGGAAGTGCAGAATCCCAAACAAGATGTACACAGAGAGACCCACACACAGACATATCATAATTAAAATAGCAAGGTTTAAAAATAAGAGAATCTTAAAAGCCACAAGAGAAAAGCAGTTAGTCACTTACAAGGGAGCTCCCATTAGACTGTCAGCTGATTTCTCAACAAACATTTAGGCCAGAAAGGTTTGGCATGAACTATTCAAAGTGATGAAAAGCAAGGACCTACAACTAAGGCTACTTCACCCAGAAAGGTTATCATTTAAAACTGAAGGAGAAATAAAGAGCTTCCCAGACAAGAAAAAGCAAAAAGAGTTTGTTAATAATAAACCAGTATTGGAACAAATGTTAAAAGACTTGCTCTAACAACAAGAAGAAGAAATGGGGAAAAGAAACGAAGGAAAATAGTTAAAAAGTAAAATGGCAATAAATACATATCTCTCAATGAGCACTCTAAATGTAAATGCTCCAATCAAAAGACATAGGGTAGCTGAATGGATAAGGAAACAAGACCCATATATATTCTGTCTCCAAGAGACACACCTCAGAATGAAAGCTACACACCAACTAAAAGTAAAGGGGTGGAAAAAGATATTTCATGCAAAAGAAAAGTGAAACAAGCTTGTGTGGCGATATTTATATCTGACAATATAACCTTTAAGACAAAAGCTGTAGTAAGAGAGAAGGAAGGATACTATATAATGATAAAGGGAACAATCCAACAAGAGGGTATAACACTAGTAAACATTTATGCACCCAACACAGGAGCACCTAAACATGTCAAACAAATCTTGATGGCCATAAAGAGAAGGTCAAAAGAAATACATAGTAGGGGATTTTAACACCACAATGACTTCAATGGATAAATCTTCCAGACAGAAATCTAAAGGAGAGAGCAGCCTTAAGTGACACACTAGAACAAATGGATTTAATTGATATCTTCAGAGCATTTCACTCCAAAGCAGAAGAATATATTCTACATACTTTTCAAGTGCACATGGAATGTTTCCTAGGATAGACCACATGTTAGGACACAAAACAAGTCTCAATACATTTGATTATTATTATATCAAGCATGTTCTCTGACCACAATGCTATGAAACTAGAAATCAATCACAAGAAGAAAACTGAAAAATATACAAAGACCTGAAAGCTAAATAACATATTTTTAAAAAATGAATGGGTCAACAACGAGATCACGGAAGAAATCAAAAGATACCTTGAAACAAATGAAAATGAGAATACAACAATCCAAAATCTGTGGGACAGAGCAAAAGCAGTCCTTAGATGGAAATTCATAGTATTACAGGTCTATCTCAAGAAATCAAAAAAAGCTCAAATAAACAATCTAACTTTACACATATAGGAACTTGAAAAAGAACACAAAACCAAGACCAAAGTGAGTAGAAGAAAGAAAATAATGAAGATCAGGGCAGAAATAAACAAAAAAGTATCTTAAAAGATTATACAAAAGATCAATGAATCTAAAAGCTCATTCTTTGAAAAAATAAGATTAAAAAATCTTTCACCAGACTCATTAAGAAAAAAAGAGAGAGGACCTGAATAAATAAAATCAGAAAGGAAAGACAAGAAATAACAACTAACACCAAATAAATAAAAATAGTTGTAAGAAATTACCATGAACAACTATATGCCAAGATTGGACAATCTGGGTAAAATGGATAAATTTCTAGAAACATACAATCTTCCAAAACTGAATCAGGAAGCAATAGAAAACCTGAATAGAATGATAACTACTAGCAATATTGAAGCAGTAATAATAATAATAATAATAAAAAGACCCTCCCAACAAACAAAAGCCCTGGACCAGATGCATTCAAAGTTGAATTTTACCAAACATTCCAGAAGACTAACATCTCTCTTTATCAACCTATTTCATAAAATTCAAGAGGAGGTAAGACTTCCAAACTCATTTTACAATGCAAGTATTATCCTAATTCTAAAACCAAATAAAGACACTACAAAGAAAGAAAACTATAAGCCAGTATCTCTGATGAATAGAGATGCCAAAATCCTCAATAAAACACTAGCAAGCCAGGTCCAGCAATACATCAAAAATGTCATACACCATGATCAACTTGGCCTTATTCTGGAAATGCAAGGTTGGTACAATATTCACAAAGCAATAAATGTGATACACCATACAAACAAAATGAAGTATAAAACCCCTTGATTATATTAAATGATGCAGAAAAAGCATTTGATAAAATCCAGCACCCATTTATGATAAAAACTCACCGCAAGTGCAAATAGAGGGAACATACCTAAACATAATAAAGGCCATGTATGACAAACTTACTACCAGCATCATATTCAATAGCCAAAAAGGATAAGTGTCCCCCTTAATATCAGAACAAGACAGGGATGTCTGCTTTCACCTTTCTTATTCAATGTAGTACTACAAGTCTTAGCCACATCAATCAGACAAGAAGAAATGAAAGGCATTCAAATTGGAAAGGAAGGAGTAAAACTGTCTTTATTTGCAGATGACATGATAATGTACATAAAGGACCCTGAAGATTCCACCAACTAACTACTAGGACTGATATTCAGTAAAGTAGCAGGATACAAAAATAATATCCACAATTAGTTGGATATTAGTTGCATATTTATATGTCAGTGATGAACTATGAGAAAGGGAATTTAAGAAAACAATGTCACTGACAATTGCTTCAAAAAGAATAAAATATCTAAGAGTAAGTCTAACCAAGGATATAAAAGACCTGCGTTCAGAAAAATATAAGACGCTGAAGAAATAAATTTAAGAAAATATGAATATGTGAAAACACATACCATGTTCATGGATAGGAAGAATTAACATCATTAAAATGCCCATACTACCCAAAGCAATCTATAGATTATAAACAATTCCTATCAAGATATCAATGACATATTTCATAAAACTAGACCAACTATTTCAAAAATTTATATGGAACCATAAATGCCCTGCATAGCAACCGGGAAAAGAACACCATTGGAGGAATCACATTACCAAATATCAAAATATACTATAAGGCCATAGTAATCAAAATAGGATGGCACTGGCATAAAAACAGACACATACATCAATGGAAAAGAGTAGAGAACCCAGAAGTAAAACCATGCCCTTATAGTAAATTAATATTCGACAGAGGAAGCAAGCACATACAATGGGCTAAAAATAATTTATTCAATAATTGGTGTTGGGAAAATTGGGCAGATATGCGCATAAAAATGAAACTAGACCACCTTCTTACACCACACACAAGAATAAATTCCAAATGGATTAAAGACTTAGACCCGAAACCATAAAAATCCTACAAGAAAGCATAGAAAGCAAAATCTGGAACATTGCTCATAGCAATTTTTTATGAGCTATATCTCCTCAGGCAACGGAAACAAAATAAAAAACAAACAAAAAAACAAATGGGACTACATCAAACTAAAAAGTTTTTGCACAACAAGAACAAAACAAAACAAACCATCAACAAATAAAAAGAGAAGCCATGAATGGGAGAAGGTATTTGCCAATGATACATCGGAGAAGGCGTTAATATCCAAAATTTATAAAAAATTTATAAAACTCAACACCAAAAAAACAAACAATCCAATTTTTAAAATGGACCAAGAACCTGAATAGACACCTCTCTAGAGGAATATACATACATGGTCAATAGACATATGAAAAGATGTTCAATATCACTAATCATCAGAAAAATACAAATTAAAACCACAGTGAGATATCACCTCACACCTGTCAAAATGGCTATCATCAAATCGAGAAACAAGTGTTGGTGAGGATGTGGAGAAAGGGGAATGCTTTTGCACTGTTGGCGAGAATGCAGATTGGTGCAGCCACTATAGATAACAGTATGGAGATACCACAAAAATTTAAAAATGGAACTGCCTTATCACCCAGTGATTGCACTCCTAGGAATCTGAAGAAACCCGAAACACTAATTTGAAAGAATATAAGCACTATGTTCACTGCAGCATTATTTACAATCACCAAGCTCTGGAAGCAGCCCAGGTGTCCATCAGTAGATGACTGGATAAAACAACTTTGGTATGTTTACACAATGAAATACCACTTAGCCGTAAAAAAGAAAGAAAATTTTACCCTTTGCAACAGAATGGTTGGACCTAGAGAACATTATGCTAAGTGAAATAAGCCATTCTGAGAAAGACAAATACCATATGATTTCACTCATATGTGGAATCTAATGAATAAACTGAACTAGCAAGCCAAATAGAGACAGACTCACAGATAGAGAGCAGGCTGACAGCTTGGGGTGGGCCGTAGGGGATTAGGGGTAGAGGAATTGAACCAAAAGGAAAAAAGATATGGACTACAGTGTGGTGATTGAGGTCGTGGGGTTTAAGGAGGGTAAATAGTAATGGAAATAAGCACAATTTTAAAAAAATCTAGTTGCTTGGAGGAAGGGGTCCTCTGTACTCATTTAGGTACTTAATACTCTGAGGGAGGTGTTGTATGGCTAATGCTTATGCTAACCAGAGACCAGTTGGCTAGTCCTGGTAGCCATGAAGGGATGTGGACAGCTAGTGCTAAATATTTCGAAAGACATTAAGGCTATTTTGTAGCTTTTGTTATTTTTAAATTTTTGACAGGAATTGCAATTAGGAAGCAAGTCTTGTTCTGCTTCACTTGCTTTCTAACCTCTCTCCAGTCACTACAGCCTCCATTGGTTGATCCTAGCAGGAAGGCTGCTGGTAAAAGGGTCTGGAAACTACATTTCCGGACCTAGCCCCAGCATCCCAGAGCAAAGCAGTAGAGGATGGGCTTGGAGCTGAGAGCAAAAGGTAAATAATCAGCACCAAAAGGACATTTATTACTGCCAAGACATTTTTTCTTTGTACAGAAACTTCAACATAAACGGTATTCTATACAAATATGTCTTGATTGATTCTCTCCTTTGCACTGACCCCCTCTCTGAATCGTATTTGGATTATCAATTTAAATTAGATTCTTACAAGAAAGAAATGTGCTCTTATTCTATGTTGAGTAAGATGCCTAGTGTATATTAATGTTCAGTAGATACTGTTACTAAGAAATTTTATATAGTATGTCATTTCATTAATATCCCTCATCCAAAGTACTTAATTATTTTTGTAGCTGGAGTCACAGCTTGAGTTTAAACTGTTTTTCGCCCTAGGATTCCAGCATGCCTGGGCATGTGTATAGAGCTGGTAGAACAGGTTTATTTAGATAGGAAGGAAAAAAAAGAAAAAAAATTCATCCTAAGTGAAGAGAGATATGAAAAGTTTGCTTCAAGGTCAATTGCTCTGAATTAAAGGAAAAGGCTTAGGACAATATGTTGTCTATTCTGTGAATTCATATCCTGAGTCCTAAAGTTGTACACAAATTGTATAATTATATGCTTCACTAGGATGAAAAAGGGAGTTTTGGAGACACAGCAATAGGAGATGACGGCCATGGAAAACTATCATGGTACGGGCCCTGGTGCCCTTCAAGTCAGGGGTGGATAGTCTCAGCACAAACAGCACTGCAGTGGGGAAAGCTTTGCTGGCTTTGTAAACAACAGGAGAAAACACCTCAATAAGCCAAAAGAGGAAAAGAGGAAGATGGTGAATGTCATGCAGTTATTCAGGAGACTAATTCTTAGAGTGCACCTGTGCAAATCCCTGGGATTCTTAGAAACATCTGGAACAAATCTGAATATAGATGGGAGAAGAGGAAGAGACTACTCCTTGAGAGTTCTACCATGACTTTATGCTTAATCTGATGTATTGGTAGCTTGAGAAAATAGATTAGATTTTAATTTCCAAG
Source organism: Mormoops blainvillei (assembly GCA_004026545.1). Taxonomy (NCBI): domain Eukaryota; kingdom Metazoa; phylum Chordata; class Mammalia; order Chiroptera; family Mormoopidae; genus Mormoops; species Mormoops blainvillei. The sequence goes on from PVJD01003139.1 coordinate 96,309, forward strand.
TTTTAAATCATTAGCTTCTCTAATTTGAAGACTCTAAATAAGAGTTTTATTTTACTTTCTTTTAGTAATGGTAATTACAGTAAATAACTTTATTTTAGTAACAGTAATTACTGTAATTAATTTTAGCTTTTGTCTTTTCAACATAATAAAACTCTGTTTACATTTTATATGTATGGTGAAAGAGAAAATAAGATCTAAGCTCAGGTGTGCCTTAATTTTTAAAACTTTTATACATAAAATTTTGAAATAATGAATAAAATTAACATTTTGCTTACTTCATTACATTAAAATTATTTAATTTACAAACGACTTCCCTATTTTTCCCATTACTATACATCATTGTCCTTATTTAAAAGATACCTGTTTCATTTGTATTTCATATATAAAAATTAAATGGAACTTACTATATAAAGATACTTACTATTTATGAATAGTTTATTTGTATGGTAGTTTTAAAATGCAATTTGGTTTAAATATTTAATTCTGAAATTTGAGGAAGAACTTTAAATTTGGTAACAACTAAATATAAAGTATCTGAATTTTCATTTTCTAATTTATTTAAATTTTAGTTTTACTTTTTCCAGATTAAAATCTTATTGTTATCTTGATAAAGTATTGCTCTGGTTTTAAAATTTTCTTTTTGGGATAAAGAAGGCAGGTGGTTTGAGGACAGTTTTTTCAAATCCCAAGCACCTTTGGACCCATTATCTTTACAGATGCCTATATCCTTTTTCTGTCTTTAAAATTGATTCAAATGTCACCTGGTTATGCTGAATAATGATTGTAGTGTGTTCAACCCCAAGGTTGCTATCAAAGCCTACACAAGGCCTAAAGCTGTACAAAACATCAAAGAGCTATTGACAGTCTAAAACACAGATATAGAAACCTTGTTTTTTTCAGCTTAAAGAAAATCCTTATAATCTGTCTATTATTGTATATCCCCTTCAGATCAGGAACCTATTCAGTAAGTCCTGACCAGTAACCAGATAAGACTTTTCTTTGGAAGTAGGACTGTCTCCAGTAGCAATTCTCTGAAACCATATCATTAACTGACAAGTTTGGACTATTAGGATTATCATTTTGTGATTTAGGAATTCCCTGGACTTCCCTAATTCATTTCTCTATGAAGAAGAAAAAAAATATTAAACACCTGAACCATACATGAGCAGTTTTCTTAAACAACTGAGTCACAGAGGAAGAACTATTTCATTTGTGAAAGTTGACTGCTGTTTGAGCTCCTCTAAGAGCTCGAAGTTTAGCTCACAGACTACCTTCATCAGAATATCTTAGAGTGCTTATAAAATGCAGATTCTGTATCCCAATCTCGGTGTAGGAGACACATGGTAGAACTACTACATCTTAGAGTATACCCTAGGTGATTTTTATTCACGCAGACTTTAAGAACTACTTCTCTAGGACAGGCTGCTTCTTTAGTTTACCAAATCATTTGAATGGATCTTTTTTATTTGAAAAAGAAAGCTAAGGCTTCCAAGGCTATTCTGGATGAAAATGAGGACAGAAAACAGCTTGCTCTCAGTGGTAATAAATTAACAAGGATTTGGGAATTGTCCTCAGGTTGCTTTAAAGGGAGGAGGCTTTAAGGGGGTCCCAGAAACTTAGAAAACTATGGAGAAGGTCCTTATTAGAATGAGGGCCCATAGCCACATCATTATAGGGTGGGGTCTAAGAACGATGGTCAGTGAAAAATTCCCTGTGGTGGAAATGGCCACCATTCAATATCAAGCTATTTCTTATTTTGTGCCTTGTTTCCTTTGCTTTTAGGAATGAAACTTCCATCCATAGAGTAAAGCATGGCTGGGAAAACATAGTGAGGGATAGAGATTGCAACAGGAAAAAGAATTTGGAGCAAGAGTTGACCCTGGCCAAATCCCTTCCCAAGTGTCTTTGGAAACATCAAGGAAAGTTCTGGACTCCCCTAGCCTCACCAAGTCACAATTAGCCAGGACATTCTAATCATATAGCTATCATTTATTTATTGAGCATCAGTTATGTGCCAGGTATTTTCATTCCTTATGCCAATTAATCCTACGAAGTAGGTATTTTCTCTCTAGTTTATAGGTGAAGAACTGAGGCTCAGAAGAGTAACACGCACAAGATCAATCAGTCAGTAACAGAGCAGAGATTTAAGCCCACATTTACCAGACTCCAAAATCTGTCTCTCCTCCCTCACATTATACCACACTCCTCAGAGACAGACAAAAATCTTCTGGCTGCTTTAATTCATGTACCTCCAGCTCAACTGCTTTCACCCTCTTCTCCTCTTACATACTTGCACCAGTTCCCCATCAAAAGAGAAAAGCAATGGCTGTGTTCTCTCTGGCTGTGTTTAGAATTAAGACCCCCAAACCCAATGTTGCTCAGAGAATTCAGTCAGCATAATCCTCCCACCTCAATCTACTGTCCTAGCTTTGACTCTCACCAAACTTTTTTCCCAACTTCTTAAAAGATAGATCTTCACATATGGCGCCCTCATCCCCTTCTTTCTCTTTAACCCACTATTCTTGTCAAGAGCTGTGAAGGGTCTGAGATTTCATGCTCCCTGCAAGCTAATAACTTAGCCTGCTACAGTTTCTTGGAAGCTGGCAGAAAATCTGAGTCTCCTGAGTCAAAGATTGTATTATGCATGGCACAGCAAGCAGCACCAGTTTCACTTTCAATTCCTCTGCCTCCTAGGTCTCACCCAGAGGCAATATGAAGTGGCCCGGGTGATGCTACACATGGATTTGCATCACAGCTAAGGAAACCAAAGATTAGAAATCTTTTATAATGGGTTGCAAGCAAACCTGCCCAACCATTGCCACAGAAGGAGACATTACCATATTGGATGGTAAACAAAGGTGCCTGCTACCCTGGTGGGAAACACTATTTCTGTCTTCCAAGGCTAACTGCTTTACAAACATCCTGAAAAATACAGTCTGAAACAAAAACTGCCAGTGCTACTGTTCCCAAGATGTACAGAAAATTGACAGTTCCATGTGTCCTAACATATTCCTGTATCTCCTCCCACTAATCATACAGAAGCTTGTTCTCTCAAAAGTGTTCAGTAATCTAACTGCAGGATTCAATAACTTTCTAGAATCTTGAAAGGGACCTCAAAGAATAACATTCACTCATTCAATAAATATTAGTTGGGCACCTACTACATGTCTTAGCAAAAACAGGCACTATCCTTCTCCTCAGGAAGGAGGCAACGGACATATACCTAGTATTCATACATACCAAAATGTTAAAAGTTATGGTTAAGTCAGAGGGAAAGGGTCATGTTAGCAGAAGAGCTAACATCAACAAGGGTTCTTGAACTTGTCTGGGAATTCAGAAATGTTTTTGCTTACTTGGATGAGTAAGAGAAGGCGGTTAAAAGGGAAAGGAAGAGTTTGTGCAGAGAACTTTGTGGCTGTTGGGATCACAGCACATTTGAGAAACTATGTGAGGAAGGTGGGGAAGTCTTCCACACAGTAAGCAAGAGGAGAGTGGTGTGAGATGAGACTGGAAAAGGTAAGACCTCTCACATGGTCTGGCAGGCCACCTTAAGAACCCTAGTCTTATTGCAGAGCAATGAGAAGTTGTTTAAGGGTTTTATCTGAGAAATGATATAGTCTTACACAAATCAGTTTGGTTGAAAAATTGATTTTGGAAAAATAATTTTGGCTGCAAAGTAGAAAATGAACTGGAGGGCTCTAATTGTATGCAGTGAGAACAGGTTAAATTTGTGGCCAATTGGAAAGAATTAGACCAATTTGAAAGATTTTGGAGATAAAATTGCCAGGACTTGGTGCTGCAACAAATATGGAGATTGAAGGTGAGGAACACATCAGGAATGACTACTAAATGTTTGACTTGAACAACTGGATAGATGAGGGCAAAGGAAAACAAGAAGAATTTATGAACTCGGTTGGAATAAACTGTTCAGACATTGTAAACATGCCAATGAAACAGCTGGTATCAGATCTGGAATTTAGGTGGGAGGGTCTGGCCTAGAGACATACATGTGGAAATCATCAGCATATAGATGCTGAGTAAAACCATTGGCGCGGGTGATAATGTTTAGGCCAAGAGATTAAAATGAAAACATCAAAGCACCTAAACGAAATTGTGACATATTCCTATATTTAATAGCTAGGGAAAGGAAAAGGAATCTGCAAAGAAATTAGAGAAGCAGTTCCCAGAAATATAGGGGAAAAGCCAAGAAAGTATAGTGCCAAAGAAAGAAAAAAAATACTCAAGAAAATAAGTTGTCAAAGTGTTGAGTATTGTTGGAAGCTCAATAAAGATGAGAACTGAAAATGACCCTTATTTTATTCATAAGAAAAATGAAACACTGAAAAGTAATTTGTTCATTGCCAATGTAAATTCTTGTCCCTCTCTGGATTCTCACCAAACTTATACTGGTGCCCATGCTAGGGTTATGTGTGTGATCCATTCTCTCCACAGGACGTAAATTCTCCAGTCCTCACTTGATTCAACCTTACAGCATTGCATATTGTTACCTACAATCTCCAGGTATATTTCAGTGATATTCCTGAATTATGTCTTAGTTTCCTTCAAAAAGCTGTTCTTCATTGTTGTGCATACACATGTAGGTATGTCCAAGACATACTTTTTAAAAGTATAGTTTTTTTAACACCATTTTGTGCCCTATCACCCCAACCCAACATACACGAAGGGATCAAAATCTTGAGGAGTGGGTTATAAGACTCTGTCTTTTAAAAAAGCTCCCAAGTAGGAAGCTTTGGAAATTACTAGTTTAGAGTTAATTTGGAAACCACTAGCTTAACTCAGACCAAACAGAGTTGGGGCAGCAATGTGGAGAAGTCATCCAACTCACCCACATTCTGATAAATCCTCGTATTTTAAAACAATATATAGCTATGTTTTAGTTATTCAGAGATCAGCTTTCCAGCAATTTTTGTCTGGAAGAGGGCCAGATCTGGAAGTTAAGGAAACACCTAAAGGGGAAGAGGATCAAGAAGTACAATCTTCCAGTTATAAAATAAGTTACAGGGGTATAATGTACAGTATAGGAAAGAAAATCGATGATATAATAACTGTGTATGATGACAGATGGTTACTAGACTTACTGTGCTTTGTAAACATTGAATCACTATGTTGTACACCTGAAACTAATATTTTGTATATCAACTTTAATTAAAATAAAAATTTAAAAATATATTAAGTTACAAAAAGAAAAGGAAACACCTCTCACAGGGAAAAAACTTTTGACAATGAACAGCAATGAAAATATCTCAGGACCACTTGCTATAGTGTCACTGTCCTATTTACTGATGGGAAGGAAAAAAATCTCTCATTAGCTAGCTGTGGGTAGAAACATCCGATCAATCATCACCTGGAGCCACAGAGAAAAGTAGTCAAGAAAGGAGAAAATAATAAAAAATAAAGTGTAAAATAAAAAGGATGAGAGAGGATCAGAGTGGAAAAGAGGCAGATGAGATGAGAAGCAGTAACAGATACTAGAAAAGGCGATGAGAACATTTCAAAGGAAAAAATATAGGTCAACGAAGTAGGGATCCTATGTATTCCAACGATCACCTGGGACTTTAGGGCATGGCCAAGGTATGGAATCTGAGGGTCAGTCATCAACAAAGGATTTCATCAACCACTGTATTTAAGACTATAGGGAGTGAGTACATTTTATAAAGGACTTCCGTGAAAAGGATAAAATAAAAATACTATTTTAAAAGGCAAAGCAATAAAAAAAAAAAAGCCACAATATGGATCCTGGTAACATCCATGATTGCTTTTGAAGGGACAATTACTGGGGCTGGACTCCTGGTCTCAAGGACTACCCCCTTCCCAAGTCCTCCAGTGGAAACTGCGGAATAAAGCAGCCATGGCCAGCCCATGGGCAATATTGCAGCGCCCCCATTTGCTGGAGGTTTAAGAAAATCTCTGCTGTGTTCCCTTGTAAATTTTCGTGTTGTTGTACCAATTAAAGTAATGGGTTTCCGCGCGATTTGACTGGGGAGGAGACCAAGAAACTAACTCCCACGTTTTCAACTGAAGTACATAGATAAATATTTTTACTTGCTAGAGATCCCGAGCTCTAAGTGTTTAAGATTGAAAACACCCACGCCCACTTGGGTTGTCTTCCTACCTGCCCCCGTTAAATTCTTGTGCTTTCAGAAACAGGCTGACCCGGTGCGTCCCGCGGGGCGGGGTTGGGGGATACTTTACAATTTGGTCTGAGAATTGTGTGAGTAGCCCCCAGGACCGTCAATTAACGCCACATATCCCTAGTGTGGCTCGCAGGCTGGCAGAGGCTACGACAAACCGGGCGCAGCGGAACCTTAAGAGAGCCTGCCGCTGCAGAGGGCTGCGCGCGCTGAGATAGCCCTTGCACGCCCCAGCTCTGCGGCGGACTCGCGGTCTGGTGAAGACCCTGGAGCTAGCGGGAGCGGGGTCGGAACCGGCCGGGGGCGCCGTCTGCGGGGCTCGCGCAGCCGCACTGGGCGCGCCGACTCCGGGCTCCACCTCCTGGCTCCGTAGTAAGCATGGCGGCGGTGGCGTTCGCGGTCCCTCGGGTGAAACAGAAAGCAGGAGCTACGCGGAGAGGGAGCGAAGAGCGGGGCTGAGGCGGCGCCGTCTCAGCCGGGAAACCACCCCAAGAATCAGTGCGCCGGCGGCCGCGGCGGCCCCGAGAGCCGGCTTTGCCTCTGAGGTAGAGCGAGGACGATCAGCAACCCCAAGAAGAGGCGCCAGGGTAGCCGCCTTCTTCCGCCCCGAAGCGGCGTGAGTCGGAGGTGAGAACGCAGGCGCTCCCTCAGGGAAAGGTAGGGGAGACAGCCATCCTTGTCCCGTCCCACCCCATAGGCGTCACGGAAACCGTTAGGCTGGGGCTGAGGAGCCGGTGCACTGAGCAGGGCTCAGGCCCGTCGAGGGCCTGGACCATCCCGTCCTGTGGGCGCGCTGCGGGCCGAAGGAGCGGGCCCGGGGCCGGGGACCAAGGCCATATGGCTGGGCACCTGTGAGTGGGAGTCTCACCTCCAAGTTATCGCGGGGGCGCGTCCCCGCAGCCAGCGTGAAGTGGCGCGGGGCCGCGGGCGGCCCTCCCAAAGACCCCCTGGCCTGCGGCCCGTGGCGCGCGACGCCACTCCGGTAGGCGCGAGGGGCGAGAGCGGCGCTCTCCAGAGAGGGTCACAGAGCGGCCGCAGAACCTGAAATGCTTTTTTGAAGAGAGTGTCCCCCGTTCATCTTGGGGTTAAAACGTCGAAAACCCGCCCTTCTGTGTTTGATCTTGTTTGGTTGGTGGCAGTACCTGACTGCCTCTCTACCCGGCGGACTTAACCACCTGTTCAGTCAGGAGGGTGACTGGAGACTGCAGTCCTCGCCCTGTTTCAACAGCCTGAATCGTTGAACTTTTGACACGGCTGTGGAGGGACGTCAAGCATTAGGTAAAGGAAAACGAACAAATAATTTAGTCATAAAATAGCGGGCACAGCGGCGGCTGTTTTAATTAATGTAGTCTTTTATTGTTCGTTCATTAAACTGTTAGCGTTAAAAGCCCTGGGATATTTTTGTGTAGGGGGAGGGGTTGTGTAATGGTTGCTGGGTTGCTAAGAATCGTGAATTAAGAAATTTTCTTTTGTGAGATTCTGTGAAAACCCGTGTCTGAGTATCTATTAACTAACAGGCTGACAAGGTTTTGGTTTTTGTTTCTGTTTTTTCTACAGTATAATCCTCTTGTATGTATTCACTGTGGACTTTTAAAACTGAGCAACGTAATTATTTTGCTTCTTAACTGTGGTCTTTGTTTTTAGTTCTTAGAACCAAAGTCGATGTGTGTTTTTCTGTATTATAAGAATGAAATAGCAAAAGTTGAGCTGTTACTATAGTATTTTATTTCCATGCTATTACCAGCACCAGTGCTGAACATATGCCACTCAGGAGTTGGAGCCATATGTTAGACAGAAACTGAGTTTTGTTGGTACGGGCTCGTATTTGGATGAATGTTTCGTTTTTATGTATTTGCTTATTCCGTAATTTTTGCTATCGTGTAAATTTTACTTAAATCACCTAAAAATATTGAAGAGAAATGAGTCCCCTGCCTTCTGATGTTTTCTTGGTTGAATTGATTTTTCTCATGTAATGATATAAAATGCCCTCTGAGACAGATGGTGGACTAAATAGAAAACAGTAATAAGAAGTATTTTTAACATCTTTTATAACATAGAACCTAAAATTTTGCTTTCAGCTTTTTAGCCCACTGACAGTCTTGTCTTCACTATCATACCAGTTAGTGGAAAAAAGGAATGGTAACTTGACAGGGAAAAAAAATCTTACTAAAATTTTTTGTGAGTAATTTTATATCTAAACACTTAAGTACTATCACAGTAAATTTTACTTTTATTTTCCTCTTTCCCTGCATAGATTTTCTCAGAGTTTTCTTATGTAGGTTAACCGAAAATTTTTTTATCCCAGGTTGGCTGCCTTTAGCCACCTGTATGCTTCTGAATTAACTCCCTGTTTTTCCCTTATGTTTGAATCATTGAGTGTTCAGGAAAAATAAACTTTTGGTTAACACTGGCTTTAATCAAACATAATTATGAAGGTAATTTGCTTCTCCAAATTAATGATAAGGTTTAAAAAAAACTGATTATATGATTGTCTTTCGATGTCATCTGTGTCATCACCTCTCTTCATATGAGTAATTGAGAGCTGATTTCTTTAACCATGCATTTAATAATTGTTTTAATTGTTAAATTTCTACAGTATGATATTAAGCATATCTTATTACTAATTTTAAAACTTCTCCCTGCTTTCTGACTAGTTAGGTTCAGGTCAGGTCAAGAGACTGTAAAACCCAAAAAAAAGAGAAGGGATGCATGATTAATATTCTCATTGTCTCTTGTGGCTTTACTTAAGTAAAGAACATTTAATTTATAATTTGTCTATTTTTAGTTTAGTCTCATAGGTAATACAGGGTGGGGCAAAAGGAGGTTTACAGTTGTTTGTATGGGAAATAATAAAATAAATAATAATACAAGAATAAACTTTCTCATACTCTCAACTGTAAACCTACTTTTGCCCCACCCTGTATTTACACTTTTAAAAATTTGTATTTTTTTTTGTTTGTTTATACATCCGAGGCTTGTGCACCTTATATTTTGCCTGTATTTTTAAATTACAATTTGATGAATTGTAATGTTTTGGGCGCTTTTTTAATGAAAATGAATCTAGATGGTATCTTCGAGAGTGGTGTAGAACTATACATATGTGTTCCAATTTTATTTGTCAGGTAATCAGAAGATAAGTGGGTTGTTTTTTTGTTTTTGTTTTTTTACTCCAAGCATTTTCTAGCAGACTTCAAATAAACTCACAATATTATAAATCCAAAGATTTAGAATACTGTGCACATCTATTCCATTGAATCTTTTAGTGCTTCAGTTTATGACATTGCAAAAAAGAAAGACAGAAAGAAGCAAAGAGAAGAAAAGGAAGAGAAATGGGCATTATGGATATCGGTGTCAAGAGCTGCTTGTTAAAAAGAAATGAATGGTCAATAGTGTTGAAAGGCAAATTTAGTTTTTGTTTTGTTAACATGTGTGATATGCTTTTGTAATTTTCTTAATATTTTGGTCTTATTTTATTTCAGAGTATTATTTAGTGGTCTCGTTTTATCTCGTTTTATCTCTTGATCCTTATCTCTCTATTCTCCCCCTATTATAGTTTTGCTTTTTTTTTCCACATACACTTTCTGAGTTCTCAGTGTAACCTGTGGTCTTACATCAAGTATTTTTGTGTGAGTGTCATCCCATCCCATATTACCCTTTACCAGCCCTCAGGCTATTTTTCTCCCAGATAGAAAGGTGCACTTGGGAGGTGGCATGTTCTTAGAAGATGATGAGCCATTATTAAAGTGGGGATACAGATAAAAGCAATGTGATGTATTTCCTTCTTTCAAGTAGTTTACATACTAGTTGGAGATACTAGACTAACACACAGGAAGTAATTAGCAAAAAATAAGATGGTATTATTAAATTGTGTGGCAAGGATTGTAGTTTAAAGGAAAGTGAGGCCGCTAAAAGAGCTAGAAAGATCCTGAATGGCATTTGGAGAACGTCAGACTTGAAACTTAGGAAAGATTTAGATAGCAAAAGGAGTGATACTCTTTTTTTGAAAAATTTTAGAAAGATTTTATTTATTTATTTTTAGAGAGAGGGGAAGGGAAGGAGAGAGAAAGGGAGAGGAAACATCAATGTGTGGTTGCCTTTCGCATGCCCCCAACTAGGTACCTGGCCCGCAACCCAGGCATGTACCTTGACTGGGAATTGAATCAGCGACCCTTTGGTTTGTAGGCTGGCACTCAATCTACTGAGCCATACCAGCCAGGGCAGAAACGATATCTTAAAAAGACTGACAGGTACAACTGGTACTAATAGCAAGGAGACCATTCTGAGAGCATCCAAGAGCAAGTATTAGGAGGAAGAAAGAAGGGTAGAGATTTTAGCTGTGTTATCTATGGTCAAGAGAGGAATAGGCAGGGCTGGACAAGACAGTTTGGCTGTATCATTATGGACTCGTCACTGAAAGAACTATGTATCTACTTTGACATATTCATAGCTTAAGCTTTATATATAAGGGATGGTTTTTCTGTCTTATATGTGTTTATTATAGCTTAGATTAGGGGCTGGCAGACTTTTTCTGTATAGTGCGAGACAGTAAATATTTTAGGCCTGGCCAGCCACTTAGAGTCTCTGTTGAATATTCTTTTTTTTAAAAATAATCTTTCGAAAATATAAAAAACATTTTTAGCTCAAGGGTCAAACGAAAACAAGCCAGCTTTGGGCAGGATTTGACCAGTGGGCCTAGTTTACTGACTCTTGGCTAATAATTGGCTAGGTAATTGTCCATATAGCATATAATGTGAGGCACCTTTATCATTTGTCTTCATGGTGGTTTAGTGTGTTTTGTTATGACTGTCATTTATATTTTCCCTATGGAATAATAAAAATAAAGAAAATATGCAGAAATAACTACTATTGTAATTACTATTTTGTGGTCATACTTTTAGCAACAGCTCAGACTAGGTCAAAGAGCTGGTAAGTGAAAGAAGAAAATCTTTTGAGCCAGACCTTAGAGCAGTGAAAACTGCTATCCCCAGGCTTGATTTAGAATTTGTATATGGTGTAAGTGTGTCAACCGCCTATTCTGGTTTTACATATTTTAAACTACAATTGGCATTTCAGAAATTTTGGCTAGGGTGCTGATAGCCTGTGACAGAAGGAGAGCAGGCAGTAGGAAACCTTGTTTTTAAAAGTAGTCTAGAATAAGTCAGTGAAGAGACAAAACAATTGGACATCCCTCAATAACTCCAAGAAGACCACTGTTTGTAGAACAGTCTAATAACTGACACTTATATCAATGAGCTTGAGTCACCAAAAAAGGTTATATTGTGTGCAGATTAAGGCGGAGAAGAAAGACCTATAAATCTCTTTTAAAATATTTTCATTAAGATTGTTTAAAGATAAATTATAGTGACCTCGATGGTATGAGTTATTTTGAAAATTCATTTACATGAACTCTTTAAAGTTTCTAAATTTATAGATATGTATTTCTAAGGCATTCAGTTTTCATCTACATATTGTGTTTCATGTTATCATTACCAGATGAATAGTGGTACCTCGAGCTGTGCTTGCATGAGTCAATTGGCTAGGGTTACTCTCTATTTTGTGTAATTGAGAAAGCATGAATATGGCATAAGAGCATTTCTTTTTTCATTCAGAAGGCATTAGTAAATACATTCTGTATATCAGGGATAGCATTAAATGCTGGAAAAAATTAAGATGTATAGGATGGAGGGCTGCTTGGATAAAATTAGTGTTTCTTTTTTTTGTTTTAAAAGCATCAAAGCCAAACAAAACCCCAAAACTTAAGTTAACTTTGCGTATTTATTTATACCAGCATTTTCTATACTTTGTAAATATATATACTTAAGTTCTAAGGCAGTATAAACCTTTTGAACTAAATTTCTGCCTTCATAAATTGTGACCTAATAAAAATTTGCTTTTTTAAAAAAAATTTTCTTATAAGGAAAAATTAACAATTAACTCTCCCACTCCCCTTTAATTTTAGAAATTAAAATCACACCACAGTTTCTGCTGCATCTGTTTATCCTGTGGCTATTTCTATTTCTCACCACTTTCCAACTTTGTAGTATAAAGAGCATATGTTTTACATTAGAGGGATAAAGGTTTGTAAGCTGACTTCTTCTCTTACTGGCTTTATACAAATGAATATGTTACTTGACCTCTATGAGTCTTAGGTTTTCACTTTGGAGAGGGTTAATAATAGGACCTGTCTCTTAGAATTAGCTATTATAAGGATTAAAAGAGAGAGTCCACTTAATGTGGCAAATAAAATGCTTACCATAGAATATTCATATTTAGAACTTTGTCAGACATGTCTAATCGTCATCTAGGTATCCTATTATTGTTTTCACCATTTAGTTATCCATCTATCATATGTTAAAATCCTTAAATGTCCTAGATATTTAGAATATACATGTCAGAAAAACAAAGGTCATACTTTTTCCTCTAATAAATCACACACTAGGATAAGATATAAAGACAGATAAGCAAGTGCATATTTTTAAATAATTAAAAGTAAATAAAATTTCTCTTCTTTAGCTTCTTTTCATTTGTGTGAATCCTTTCTGTCATTTAGTACTGAATTGCCATGTTTCCATAATAACACAATATCATACTGTAGCATTTATATTTTTTTACTTGTGTTTCAGCTGTTAAACTATGAACTTCTTGAATTTGAACAGTTCTTCTGGGGTTGGCAATATTTTTCCTAGAAGGGAACAGATAGTAAATATTTTAGGCTTTGTGGCCACGTGCACTCTGTTGCAACTGCTTAACTGTGCTGTAGGAGCATAAAAATGACCATAGATAAATTATAAACATTGAGTGTGACTGTTTTCCAGTAAAACTTTATTTATAAAAAACAGGCAGAAAGCCACATTTGGCCTTACTTTGTCAACTTCAGCAATGCTGCCTACCCTGTGCTTGGGGCAAATATAAGGCACTTAGTACACAGTAAGAGTATGTATTAAACAAACTGTGTATTCTGGGTGCTACTCTAAACAACTTACATGTATCAGTTTACTTAATCCTTAAACCTCTGAGGTACATACTGTTGTCACCGTTTTAAAAATGAGGACTCTAAAGCATGAGACGTTAGATAACATGCATAAGATCATACAACAAGTTCATGAGAGGTTTGGGATTTGAACTAAGGCTTTCTGACTCCAGAGCCTGGGCTTTTAATCATTAAGTTACACCAGTTCTCATGTTGAATCCCAGGAGTGTAATATTGATTCAGTATTTGAAAGCATGTTAATGTAATTCACTATATTAATAGGTTAAAGGAGAAAATTATATGACATTTTTCTCAAACGGACTGTATATAAGTAAAAAACAAAATGACAGAACTTTTAGAAGAAGTGAATCTAAAAATAATTGGGGGAAGCAGGGTAAAGAAAACCTTTTAAGGTGAGACATCCAGCTTAGATGCAATTTGAAAAGGCAAGCAATAGATTGGATAAACTTTTTGACATGTAATAGACAAAGCTGATATTCAAAGAATAATACAAGGTGTGCCTGCCACTCAGTGTCAGAAAGACAACCTAGTAGAAATTGAGAAAGAATGTAAGTAGAAAATTCATAGAAGTAGAAATCTAGCCTAAAAAGTTTTGAAGAGATACTCAACCACACCAGTTATTTGAGAAATTCCAATTAAAACATCACGGTGATAGGATTTTTAAAAACCCTTTATTAATAAAATTGGCAAAATTTGGAAAATTTATATATTAGTGTCAAATTGTAAAGTAGGTACTCAAACTACTGAAATGAGTATAAATAGCTTATTTTTTTAGGAGGAGATTTTGGTAGTATCTGTCAATTTTATTTTTTAATTATTTTTTAATCCTCACCAGAGAATATGTTTTTAGTAATTGTAGAGAGAGAAGAACATTGATGGGTTGCCTCCCTTACACACTCTTACCAAGGATGGAACCCACAGCCTGGGTATGTGCCCTGAACAGAATTCAAACTCGCATCCTTTTAGTGTACAAGACAATGTTCCAACCAACTGAGCCACCTGGCCAGGGCAGTATCTATCAATTTTAAAAATGCATACTCCGGAACCAGAAGTTTCACTTCTGTATATCTGTAATACAGAAATATTATCATAGGTTCATAGTGAATGTTACATGATTATTCTTTGCAGAGGGAGAAACGTGTGAAGAAAAATGAAGCATAGAATAGTGAAGTCGTGATACGTCCTTACAGTAAAATATTAGGCAGCCATGAAAAAAGAATGAAATAGATACAGATATAGTTCTTTAAGAAAATTTTAAAGATATCTTACATGGAAAAGCAAGACATTGACTAGTACATGTAATTTCATTTATGTAACAACTACTGCCAGAAAACCTCCTATACAAGTAAGTGCAGAGAAGAAGTCTGTGAAAGGATACATTCCACAGTGGGGAACTGTAGAGATAGGAGTTGCATTTGGAGGCAGGAGGGAGAGTTAGAAATAATGTCTGTATGTTTTTCAGTACTAAAATAACAAAACATAAGAGGGTTGGGATTTGGTGATTATGATTAACCCTCGTCAGAACCATACGTCCTAGTTGGACAGCCTTCATTTATGTCGGTTTTCCCTGTGTAATCTTTAATAGCACTTCTTTTCACTTGCAAAAACTTCCCAATTGGTGTCTGAGGTCACTGGTACTTTTCAAAATAGCAACTTCAATATAGTATTGGGTCTGAAGCTATGTTACAGTGGATTAAAGTGAGAATTATAGATGAGTGATTCTCAACCTTTGTAATCATACATGCCAACCAACAATTTTAGTGTACTTTATTTTCTGAATTTCTAATGTAAAAGTGATTTTTCTCAAATATAAAACAATCTCAAATACCTGGATATTTTGATCCCTCCTTTTAATATTAGGACCTAATATTTTAAGAAAGTTAGTAAATTTAAGCTTCAGATGAAGACAGAGTAAAGAGAAAGAATGTCCTTTAAAAGTAAGATGAGGGAAGTCCTGGCTGGGTAGCTCAGTTGGTTGGAGTGTTGTCCATGCACCAAAAGGTTGCGGGTTCAATTCCTGATGCCAGTACATACCTAGCTTGTAGGTTCATACTCCTCAGGGCTTGTGTTGGAGGTAACCAATCGATGTTTCTCCCGCCCTCTCTCTTTAAAATCAATAAAAAATAATAAAATGGAAATATGAGCATGTTTAGGCAATAATATTAAGTAGGGACAGTTGTAGATTATAAACAAAGAATTTGTTTATCTCAGAAGTGAGAATATTAAAATACTGGGTTCTACAAACCTTTTTTTCTCATGGAAAATACAGAAATGTTTCTTGGTTTTCTTATGATAAAATTATCTATTTGGAAGTAATTAATGAAGGAAGCCTGTTAAATATGGTCAAGTTATAATCCAGTAGCTGTTAAAGAGGAATTCAAGTCCTTCTGTTGTGAACATAGGTGCTAAGGTGATGAATTAAATGGTTAAGAGCATTTAAATAGTTAATGACTGTGTGATACATTGGAGAAGCTAGAGGAAAAATCAAACATGTTAAGTAGAGGTACCTTCTAGATTAAAATTACAGTGTCAAAGATAAGACACAATGGATGACATTAATGACATGTTAGACATTGCTGAAGAAGAGATTAGTGGACCTGAAGACACAGCAATAGAAACTACCTAAAATGAAAAACAGAGAAAGGAAAATTTTTTTAAAAGATGAACTGAAAAAAAATTTGAAGAAATAATCTCAAATATTTTTCAAATTTGATTAAAAAAACTATAAACTGAGAAACAAACACAATAAGCATAGAATGAATAAAATGGCACCAAGGAACATCATAAGCAAATTGCTTAAAACAAGTGATAAAGAGAAAAAAATCTTAGAAGCAGCCAAATAAAAACAGAACAAAGGTGAGGGTAATAGCAGATTTCTCATCAGAAGCAATGGAAGCTAGAAGATAATGGAGCAATATCTTCAGAACACTGAAAGAAAAATCCATCAGACTTCTAGTCAGGATGGCAGAGTATGTAAATGTTGTGCTTGCCTCCTACAACCACATCAGAATAACAACTAAATTGTAGAACGACCATTCTTGAGAACTACCTGAAGACTAGCTGAACAGAATTCTTATATCTAAGGATATCGAGAAGGAACCACTTCGAGACTGGTAGGAAGTTTGGAGATGTGAAATGGGCTGGTCCCATACCCACAGGTGGTGTTTCGGAATTGGGAGGGATATCTCGTTGTGGAGATCCTCGTGAGGAGGAAGGGGTCCCAGCCCTACACCAGGCAGTCCCAGCCTGAACCACCAGTGCTGTGAACAGAAGTCCCCACAACATCTACCTGTGAAAATAAGGGGAATTCTGTCTGGGTAAGATGGAGGGCCGCAGGAGTCCCAGGCGTTCATCTTAAAGGACCCACACATGGACTTAATTGCCAAAGGATGCACTCACTGTGACCTCTAGCACTGGGTAGCAGCCAGAGACATATAGAGGAATTGAATGCCTGGCTTCAGGGCGAGGGTTGGAGGGGCAGTACTCTTAGCCATTTTGTTCCTTTGTTGAGCCCTCCCCACAGAGTGCTGACGGTGGGGCACCAAGTGCTTTTGCTGAGTCCTGCTCCTATCCAGCTTTCAGGCACAGGCAGGTGCTAAATATGAGTCTTCATCAAACTTGCCCTACCCTGATTATTTCCTTAGAATCTGCCCTTCCCAACTGGCCCACAGGCTGGAACCTCTTTCAGTAACTGCTTAAGCGGCTGTCCTTGACCCATGTTAATAGACTTTCCTAAAACCTCTGAAAGGTCCACAAACCCCAAACAAGCATCACTTGCCTCAATGCGCCCTGCTCCCCTTATTAAGTGGCCCCCAACCTAACGCTAGTGGAAGCTGGCCTTGGTTTGTGGCCAGCCTCTCAGAGGTACCTCCAAGCCCAACACAGGCAGCTACCAAATGCAGATCACTTTGTAGCTCCTACTAGGTGGTACCAGGCCAGAAACAGGCAGCGGCTAACCTGGGTCTGCACTGAAACCCTTCCTAAGAGTCCTTAAAATCATCATACCTGGTGACTGGCTTCTGATCACACCAGAGCACCACCCAGGTAACTCCATAACAACACATATGAATTATGATCTTGGGAGGCCCCAAAGCCCTGCTACAATGAATCCCACTGTGTTGGGCCAGCATACACACAACAGCTCATCTGCTGTAGTTGTGGCCAGTCCTCACAGCCAGTCAGCCTGATGGTCACCTCCACCCACTGACGTGACAAAAGCAGTGAAGGCTCAACTACAACAGGAGATCATACACAGCCCACACAGAAGGCATCCTGAAGCACCAGCTCAGGTGACCAGAGATACTGTGTCACTGGGCCCCACAGGATACCTACTACATAAGGCCAGCTTGCAAAGACCAGGAGATGTATCTACCTAATATGTAGAAACAGACAAAGGAAGGCAACCAAGATGAGACAAAAATGCCGCAAATGAAAGGACAGGACTCCAGCGGGGGAAAAAAAGTGGAGACAAGCAATCTATCCTGTACATAGTTCAAAACACTGGTTAGATGAATGCTAAATGAACTTAGGGGAGGAATAGATGCACTCCATGAGAACTTCAAGAAAGAGATAGGAAATACAAAAAATGGGACATAGAAACCTTAGAAAAGAACCAGTCAGAAATGAGGACTATAATAACTAAAACGAAAAGTACATTACATGAGTAAACAGAAGAGTATATCAAATCAGTGATTTGAAAGACAAGGTAGCAGAAAATACTCAATTAGAACAACAAAATGAAAAAAAAAAGGATACTTAAGGAACTTCTGGGACAATTTCAGGCATGAAGACATTCACATCAGGAGAAGAGAGTGAGGAAGGAATTGAAAACCTGTTTGAAGAAATAATGACGGAAAACTTCCTTAACCTGGTGAAGGAAATAGACACACAAGTCTGGGGAGTGCAGAGAGTCCCATACAAGATGACCCCAAAAGGACCCACATCAAGACATATCATTATTAAAATGCCAAAGGTTAAACACAAAGAGAAAATCTTAAAAGCAGCAAGAAAAATACAGTAACTTACAAGGGAACTCCCATAAGACTATTAGCTGATTTCTCAACAGATACTCCAAGCCAGAAGGAATTGGCATGGTATTTTGGAAGTGATGAAAATTAAAGACCTACAATCCAGATTACTCCGCACAGCAAGGCTGTCTTAGAATCAAATGAATGATAGAGTTTTCCAGACAAGGAAAAGCTAAAAGAGCTTTTCCACTAGCATTTTAAGAAATGTTAAAGGGATTTCTTTAAGAATAAAAAAGATTTTTAAAAATCTGAATTATAAAATGGCAGTAACTACATGCCTATCAGTAATCACGTTACGTGTAAATGAGTTAAACGATTAAGTACAGATGGGCAGATACAAAATCGTCACCGAGATATAAAGTACAATCTAGTGAATATAGTCAGTAACATTGTTTTAACTATGTATGGGGTCAGATGGGTACTAGACTTATTGGAAGGATCACTTTGTACGTTATATAAATGTCTAACCACTCTGCTAAACACCTGAACTAATACAATGTTCAGTGTCAACTGTAATTGAGATATTTAAAAAAAAAAACTGTCAATCTAGGATTCATTAACCAGCAAAATTATGTTTCAAGAACAAAGGTAAAATGCTTTTAAAACATACAGAAGCTGAAGGAATTCATTACCTTCAGTCTTTTACTAACATGGAGTCCTTAAGCAGAAAGGAAATTAAACCATATGAATACCTGGACTTAGAGAAAAGAATGTGGAACACTGGAAATGGTAACTCCATGGGTAAATATATAAGATTCTTTAAGAATTTAGATATTTTTATAAGACATGAGACTAATGTAAAAATGATAATGATTGCAGAGTTTATAACATATGTCAAAGTAAAATATATAATAATAGCACAAAGAAGGGGAGAGATTCCAGGTACATTATTGTAAGATCCTGATACTTACACCTGGAGTAGTATAAGTTAAACTTATGCTACCTGTGTAGTGATAAATTAGTAAAAAGTTAGACTATAGTAAGTTTAACATGCATATTATAAACCCTAAAGTAACCACCAAAGGAACAGACCAAAGAATTATACTCTGTAAACCAACAAGGGAGATATTATAAAATGATATAATAATAAGAAATTATCCAAAGCAAAACAGATGAAGAGGGAAAAGGGAATTAAGAACACATGGGACAGAAAGAAAACAAATAGGATGGTAGATTTAAAGCCAACCATATCAGCAGTCACATTACGTACAAATGCTCTAAGCACTAATTTAAAGGCAAAAATCACTGGATCAGGTTTTTAAAAAATCAGCCCAAGTATATCACATCTACAAGAATTCCACTTTAAATGTAAGTAAAAGGCTTAAAAGTATTTGCTAACGCTATGCAGAAGGAAACTGAGGTGACTGTATTAGATCAGAAGTTAGATTTCACAGCAAAGACTTTTACCAAGGATGAAGAGGGAAGACATAATCCTAAATTTTTATACCTCTAATAAAAGCACTTCAAATTACTTGATAGAATGGCAAAGGGAAATAATATGCAATTTTTTAGAAGATTTAATTTATTTATATACAGAGGGGAGGAGAGGGAGGAAAAGAGGGAGAGGGACATCAATGTGTGGTTGCCTCTTGCGTGCCCCCTACTGGGGACTCAACCCAGTAGTTGCAACCCAGGCATGTGTTCCAACTGAGAATCGAACTGGCAACCCTTTGGTTCGCAGGCTAGCACTCAATCCACTGTGCCACACCAGCCAGGATGTAATACAATTTTAGTAGATTCCAATATCTCTCTCTTACTAATTGATAGAACAAGTGGAATGTAAAACCTGAAAATATAAAATTGCATGGAGAAAACAGAAGAAAATTTTTGTGACTGTATTAGGCAGAGATCTCTTAGATACAACACCAGAAACACCCTAAAATGACAAATGGAGAAATTGGACTTCATCGTAATTAAAACTTCTGCTCTTCAAAAAGACATTGGTAAGAGAATGCACAGACAGGCCATTGATTGAGGAAAAAAATCTTTGTAAACTACTTACCTTGATAAAGGACTGGTATCTGGAATATATAAAGCATTTTAAAAATTGAATAATAAGACGACAAAAAAATCCAGTAACAAAATGGGTGAAAGTATTGAACAGATAGATACCTAACCAAAAAGCTATAGGTGGCAAATAAGCCTGTGAAAAAAGCATGTTTAATATTATTAGTTAGTGGAAATGAAAAGGCTGGGATTACAGATAGTAGGAAAATTTGGGGGGTGATGGATAGGTTTATTCTTGATTGTAGTAATGGTTTTGGGGTATATTCACGTATTGAAATTTATCAAGTCATACACTTTAAACATGTCACTTGATTGAAAAAATCTAGAGTACCATAGTTACCATTTTGTATTTGATTGATACATGTTTCATTACTCTGCCATTACCCTGCCATTTCCCAAGAACATTTAGAAGTTTCTATATTTTTTAAAAACTATACGAAATGTACCCTGGCTGATGTGGCTGAGTAGATTGAGCACTGGGCTGAAAAGGTGATTGGTTTGATTCCCTGTTAGGGCACATGTCTGGGTTGTGCGGTGGGTTTCCATTTGGGGGCAAACAAGAGTCAACCAATTGATGTTTTTCTCACACATTGACGTACCTCTCCTTTCCTTTCTCTCTCCCTTTTCCTCTCTCTGAAAATAAATAAATAAAATACTTTAAAAAATAAATAAAATTATAGGAAATAGCAGTTTCAACCTGAGAGGAAAGTTGATTTGGCTCATAGTATATTGATCTTGCTGAAATATCCAAGGGCAGTTTCAACGACCTCATTAAACTTGATTACTTTGCAAACACTTTCTTCTTCTTAAGGAAGCTGTTTTTATCTCCAGTTGAAAAATAGAAATGTATTCACATCTGGGATGAGACCTTCAGCAATGAAGTATACTTTACATTGTTATCAACCTGACATTTTCATTATCACTTAATTCTTATGTACAGATTAGTTTAGTCTTAGATCGTATGTCCATGGGACTAGCTGTATCAGTTTCAACTGGGAACTTACTAGAAATATGAATTATTAGGGCTTTACTCCACACCTATTGAATCGGAAACTCTAGGTGCGGAACGCAACAGCCTGTGTTTTCATAAGCCCTACGGTGATTCTGATATATGCCAAAGTTTGAAAACAAGGGCCTTAGAGCAACAGTGGGTCTTTAGATAGACATTGGTAGTAGTAAAATTTGTTGCACATGATGCCATACTTCAGATTTGTGCATTTCACCATATGTTAATTTTGCCTTCAAAAAAGGACCAAACAAATATTGAATACTGTTCATTATTCATGGCCTCTTTAGGGGTGAAGTGTCCTGATAATCACAAATTTGAAATGCATTTTTTGGCCGAAAAAGATGGATAGAGGACTGCATGTGATAAAGATAAATGTTGATTTTTAGAATCTAGATTACATGTATATAATAATAACTTTTTTCCAGCATCTTTTTATTTTTTAATATTTTTAAAAGTTTCTATTTATTTATCTTTAGAGGGGAAAGGAGGGAGAAACAGAGGGAGAGAAACATCAGTGTGACGTTGGCTCTCGTGCGCACCCCCAGCTGGGGACCTGGCCCACAACCCAGGCATGTGCCCTAGACTGGCAACCCTTTGGTTCACAGACTGGAGCGCAGTCTCCTGAGCCACATCAACCAGGACTGATAATAACTTTTTAATTACTTTGGCTTTTCTGTAGGTTTAAGACATTGCGTGATGAAATGTAAAATACTCACATGGCTCCTTTTTAAATTTTTGTGCAAGAGAACTGTGCCCAGATGTGCTTTCAGACAAAATGATGGTGCATGGTAATGAAATTTTGATATCTTTATAATTATGGGTAGGTAGAGAAGACTAATTAATACATTGACACTACATTTATATTTATATCTTAGCAATTGGTTATTTTCTAGTCAAATTAAAATCAGGTATTAGTATTTGATCTCACTAATGTTCTTTTTCTTAAAATACTTTTTAAAAATTACATTTGACATTCAATATTATTTTAGTTTCAGGAGTACAACTCTGTAATTAGGCATTTATATAACTTACGAAATGATCACCTCAATAAATCTAGTACCCATCTTACACCATATATAGTTACTGCAATATTTTGACTGCATTCTCAAAGCTCTACTTTGCACCCCCCATTACTATTCTGTAATTACAATTTGCACATCTAAGTCCCTTCCCCTTGTTCACTTATCCTCTCTTACCCCTCTCCCATCTGGCAACTGTGAAAGTATTCTCTGTATCTGGGGGACTATTTCTGTCCTGCTTGTTCATTGATTTTACTTTTTAGATTCCATATATTAGTTATATCACTTGGCATTTGTCTTTCTCTGACTTATTTCACTCAGCACAATATTATTTAGGTCCATTCATGTCGTTGCAGACAGCAAGATAGTTTTTTTATGGCAGAATCATATTCCATTGTATATATGCACCACTACTACTTTATTCATTGATGGATGCCTAGGTTGCTTCCATATCTCACTATTGTGAATAATACTGCAGTAAACAAATGAATGAATGTATGTGTCTTTGGTTTAGTGTTTCAGATAAGTACCCAGAAGTGGAATTAATGGATCTTTGTTGTTATAGCCCTTGTTTTAAAGTCTTTTTTCTCTGGTATAAGTATTGCTACCCAGCTTCCCTTTTCTTTTCATTTTTAGTTTTTGTGAAATATTGTTTTCCATCCCATTTGGTCTGTATGTGTCTTTCAGTCTGAAGGAAGTCTCTTTTGGCAGCATATGTAAGGGTCTTGTTTTGTTATTCATTCAGACATCCTATATCTTTTTATTGGCACATTTAAATTTTACTTTTAAAGTAATTGTTGATAGCTCTGTATTGCCATTTTTATTATTCATATTTTTATTTATTTTTTTTCTTAAAAAGATCCTTTGACATTTTATATAATACTGGTTTGGTGGTGATGAACTCCCTTTAGTTTTTTCTTATCTGGCAAGGCCTTTAATTGTCCTTCAGTTCTAAATGATAGCTTTGCTGGGTGGAGTAATCTTGGTTGTAGTTTCTTGCTTTTCATCAGGTCGAATATTTTGTACCAGTCCCTTCTGGACTGCAGGTTTCTGTTGACAAATAAGCTAACAGTCTTACGTGAGCTCCCTTGTAGGTAACTGTCTTTCTCTTGCAGCTTTTAAGATTCTCTCTTTGTGGTTTACCTTTGTCATTTTAATTATGATGTGTATCGGTGAAGGCCTCTTTGGGTTCATCTTGTTTGGAAGACTTTGCACTTCCTGGGCTTGTATGTCTACTTCAGTAGGTTAGGGAAGTTTTCCATCATTATTTCTTCAAATAGGTTTTCAATTCCTTGCTCTCTTTTCCTTCTGGTATCCCTGTCATGCAAATGTTGGTATGTCTGATGTTCCAGACACCCCTTAAACTATCTTCATATTCTAAAATTATTCTTTCTTTTTGAAGTTCTCATTGGGTGTTTTCTGCCACCCTGTCTTCTAAGTTGCTGATTCCATCCTCTGCTTCATCTAATCTACTGTTTATTTCCTCTGATAATATTGTTCATTTCAGTCACTGTATTCTTCATTTCTGACTGGTTCTTTTTATAAGTTTTCTGTCTTTATTTTTGTTTCCTGTCTCTTTATTGAGGTTCTCACTAAATTCCTCTACTTTTCCCCAAAGTTTATTGAGCATCCTTATAACTAGTGTTTTTAATTCTGCATGTAATAGATTGCTTGTCTCCATTAATTTAGTTCTTTTTCTGGAGTTTTGTTCTGTTGTGTCATTTGGGACATGTTTCTTTGTTTTCTCATTTTGGCTGCCTTCCTTTGTATCTGTGTATTAGCTAGAGCTGTTATGTCTCCCAGTCTTGATGTAGTGGCCTCGAGTAGTAGGTGTCCCATAGGGCCTACTGGCACAGCTTCCTCGTTCACCCAAGGTGGGTGCTCCAAGTACCCCTGTACCCTTATGTGGGCTGTGTATGTTCTCCTCTTGTAGTTGCACCTTGATTGCTGTTGCCATTTCAGTTGGAGGTATTTACCTCTTGGTTGATCAGCTGTGAAGACTGACCACAACAGTCTTGGAGGGTCTCCTGTACAGGGGCTCACCCCATGGAGCAGAACTTAATTGAGTGGGGCTCAGGTACCCTCAGAGTCAACTTCTGAGTGTGTTGCTCGTGGAACAGGTTGGATGGTGCTTCATCGTGGTGTGAAGCCATTTACTGGGTGGGCAGTCTCAGGGGCTTCCGGAGAGGTGCAGGCCAAGGTCAGCTGCAACCTATGCCCTGCCTAGAGCCACTTGGCATGAGCTGCAAAGTGACCTGCAGATGGCTGCTACTTGTGCTGGGCTGGAGGTGCCTGGGAGAGGCCAAGCTGTGAACCAAGGCCAGCTGCCACTAGTGCCGTGCCCAGGGCTACTTAGCAAGAGGTACGAGGCACACAGAGGCCAGATACTGCTTGTTTGAAAGATTTAAGGAAAGTTGGCAGCATGAGCCAAGACAGACCATTTGTATGGAATAGCCACTGGAAACAGCTTGCATGGGCCCACAAGTTGGATGGAGCAAGAGATCAGAGAGTCACCTCATGGGGCTAACAGTGTTAGCCTGGTAGTTGGAGACTTAGAAATGGCGCCTACATGGTGGCTCTTCGTGAGGGGCTGGAGGGTTGCTCAGCAGAGGAGTAGTGGCCTCTGCCAGCACTTCTCACTGGCAGTAAGCTGCCCCTGTATCTCTTGTCTTGGTGCCAAAAAATTTAATTCCTCCCCATATGCCCTTGAGCCGTTCGAGTTGCTGCCCCAGTGCTGTAGCTCAGAGCGAGTAAGTCTGAGTAAATCTCTGGGGACCGCTCAAGAGGAATGCCTGGGACTCTAGGACCCCTCTATCTCAGTCAACCACAATGTCTGCTGGTTTTTACAGTCAAAAGTTATGGAGACTTCTCTCCCTAGCACTGGAATCCTTGGCTGGGGAACCTGGTGTGGGTCTGGGACCCTTGCTCCTCAGCTGGGACCTCCGCAGCTGAGATATTCCTCCTGATTTTTAACTGCCACATGTGAGTGTGAGACCAGTCCATCCCGTCTCTCTGCACCCCCTGCCAGTCTCAGTGTGGCTTCTTTTTTCTTTTTTTTTTTAGAGGACTTCTGTTCAGCCAGATTTCAGGTGGTTCTTAATAATGGTTGCTTTGTAGTTCAGTTGTAATTTTGATGTGGGTGTGGGAGGTTCCAAGTACCACATTTATCTACTGCCATCTTGACCAGAAGCCAAATGTCATCTAAATTACCTACATTGATTTATTCAGTATATTAAGATGAAAAAAGATTCACCAGTTATACCTATATGATCTAGTTATTGCCACCTTGAAGAACAGACATAAGTTATGATTTTTAAAACATTTTATAGAAGCCATAGTAATCAAATGGAACATATTTAGGTTAAAAGAGGTGTTTTTAAAAAATACATATATTTGTTTAATCTTCACCTGAGGATATATTTATTGATTTTAGAGCAAGTAAGGGAGAGAGAGAAACATCAGTCTGCTGCCTCCTGCACACGCCCTGACCGAGAATTGAACCCACGACCCAGGTGTGTGCCCTGACTGGGAATCTAACTTGTAACCTTTTGGTGTTCCAGATGATGTACCAACCAGCTGAGCCTCCTGGCCAGGGAAGGTTAAAAAAGGTTTTAAAAGACATGAAAGCCAGCAGTAGTGCATGCAATTAGTACGAATGCTGATTCAAACAAATTTTAATAAAAAGTAATTCTTTTTAGTAAAAGAGAGTTTGAAATTTGAATACTGCTATGTTTGATGATTTAAGGAATTATTAATTTTTATGTCTGGTAATGTTTTTTTTATTTTTTCCCTTGCTAGCATTTTGTTATTGTCAATTACATTTTTAATAGTCTAGCATATTTAAATTTATATTCTGGATCATTAGTGACATTGAGCATGGTGGTTATGTTTTTAAGAAGGATTCCTGTCTTTCAGAGATACACACCGAAACATTTGCAGATGAAATTATATATTGTATTTGAAAATAATACAAATAGGAATACACAGGTGGTGGTGTATATGAAACTAGACTTGGCTCTGAGTTGAAATGGTTGAATCTGTGTGATGAGAACATGGGAATTATTATACTGTTATGGCTATTTTGGCATATGTTTGAAATTTCCCAGAAATAAAAATTAGAAAGATATAGTAGAGGTTACATTGATCTTTTGCAGTGTGTTCTAATACTCTAATCCCCACTTCTTACATGTTTCTGTAGGAATATTTTTCTAATTATTTCTGACTTCCACATGAAATTTTGGAAGACAGCCTATTTCTAAATTGAGGACTGCCTCTGTTGTTTTAGGGGTTTTTTTTGTTGTTGTTGTCATTGTTTTGTTTTTAATTTAAAATACTTTTAGCCGCAGTCTTTTTTGTACCAAATCTTGTACCAGTGTTCCTTTGGGTTGGCCAAAAAGTTAGTTTGGTTTATTTCTCTAAGATGGCTCTAGTATCACTTAGTTGTCTTTAACTTTATTTGATTTTGTTAGATTGTATTGTGACAACTGTCATATCAGTGTGCATTTAAACAAAACTTATCAAAATTGGTAAGTTTTTGTGTAGACATTTTAATACTGAAGATGGAAGAAAATAACGATCTTTTTGGCATATTAAGCTTTATTATTTCAAGAAAGGCAAAAATGTGAATGAAATGCAAAAAAAGATTTGTGCAGTATATGGAGAACATGCTGTGAGTGATTGAACATGTCAGAAATGGTTTGTGAAGTTTCATGCTGGAGATTTCTTGCTGGATGATGCTCCATGGTTGGGTAGACCAGTTGCAGTTGGTAGTGATCAAATCAAGACATTAACTGAGAACAGTCAGCATTCTACCATGCAGTAAAGAGCCAACATACTCAAAATATCCAAATCAATAAAGTTATTGGTGAAAATGAAAAAAGTGTCTTTTAATTTACAGAAAAAACCACACAAAATTTTCTACCAACCCGTACTGACACGGATCAAAGAATTTAAAAAATTGGAGAGAGAAAGAACAAGAAGCCTGAATTAATCATGTCTTTTCAATGACCAAATTTTCTCATTTTTTTCTTTTTGATATCAGTCATTTAAAATCACTGATAGCACTATCTCTCCTTACTACCCTTTTTGTGTCTTAATTTTTGTACAACTATAAATTTCTTTTATAAACTTTTAAGAAAGTGCAATTATCCTTTTATGCTTGAATAAAAGTTTACATTGACATGTGGAAATTTTGGTGAATAATGCATTTAATTAATTGCATTTATTTTCAACCATTTTCCTGTAGGACAGTTGATGTCAAACAGGGTGTTTGCAAGAATTAATTAGTGTTAGAAAAGATATAAAATAATCTAATATGTTTTTATTAAATATAACCTATGAAATATTTTTTAGGTTTCTGATTAGAAATGATAGGATGATTTTACAGATTGATTTCTGTGACTTTCATCTCAGAAGATTCCACTGCAGGTGATTTAAAGCAGCCTTTTTAAATCTAATGTAGTCAAGTTTAGAAGATAAGAAATCCAAAAGTTAAAAAAAAAAAAACAAATTTAAATTGGAAAAATGCATTTTAGGATATCAATTTGTAAGATGAATTAGCAATTTGGATAAGGTCCAAATTCAAGCAAAATTTATTGAAATTTCCCTGCAAAGGTATTTAAGTAGTTGATAAGCCAAATGTGACTGTCATTACCTAGGGCTCTTCAATATTGACAACTTTTATAAATCAAAAGTTTGATGAAAGTGGTATAACCATATCCGCATTACAAAAAAAAAATTGGTAAATAGAGAAAATTACTATAATTCCATCACCTTAATGCAATTGCTACTATGATTTAACTCTTTTCACCTAATTTTTTATATGTATATTTTCAAGTACTCCTAAATTCTAGATTTAACTGTGATGCTAAAACTCTTTAGAATGTATAGTAGTCTTCTGATTTCAGATATGGCCTTCGAGTCCTTTAACTTTTAGTTTTGTTGGATTAGACAAATGAAAAGAACAGACAAATACATTGAATTCCTCTGTCTAAACGGCTATATTATTCCTTCGGGTCTCTCAATTATGCTGTGGCTGTAATTCAAGTAGGATCTTGCTTTGTATTTTCCCACATGCTTTTTAAAGAAGTAGAGCTGAAGTTTCAGACCCTAAGCCATGTTTATTGTCATGAGCTAGCTACCTCAGATGTTACGTCTAGGCTGTATCATAAGAGCAGCATTCTTAGAGTAGAACAAATTCAGATAGAGTGGATGGATATGAATGAGGTTAAGAAAGAAAAACTGGCAGAATATGAGAGTACGGGAGCTAGTACAGATTCAGAATTATAGCAGTGACTGAGTGAGAAAACACAGTATTGTTTCTAAACCTGATAGAATTACAGACTGAATTTATATGTTGAGACCTTAACTGCTCAGTGTGATCATATTTGGAGATGGAACCTTATTAGGTTTAGATGAGGTCATGAGGGCGGAGCCCCCATAGTTGATTAGTGCTCTTATTAGAAAAGTCAAAGAGACCAGAGTTCTCTCTCTAACCTTGTGAAAATATAATAAGAAGATATACATCTATTGGTGAAGAAGAGAGCCTTCAACAAGAACCCAGTAATACCGGCACATAGGTCATAGAGTTCCCAGACTCCAGAACTTTTGGAAATAAATTTCTGTTGCTTAAGCCACCCAGTCTATGGTATTGCTCTAGCAGCACAAACTGAATAAGACAATAATTGATACCAGAAAGTGGAGTGCTGCTTTAACAAATATCCAAAAATGTGAATGTGGCTTTGGAACTGGGTAATGGGTAGAGGCTGGAAAAGTTTTGAAGTGCGTGCTAGAAAAAGCTGAGAGCACTGTTAAAGGACTGCTGGTGGTGACTGATGAGAGCTCAGAATGAAAAGAGGAGAGCTGGAGGGAAGACCTCCATCTCCTAGAGAATATATAAAAAACCATAAACAGTAGAATGTTGGTAGAAATGTGGATGTAGAGGCCATTATGATGAGTTCTCAGATGAGAATGAGGAATGTTACTTTATTAACATTATTTATTAATAAGGCTACCCTTATTATAAAGGAAAAAAGAACTTGGCTGAGTATTATTCATGTTCTGGTGTTTTATGGGGGTTAGAACTTGGGAATAATAAAACTGGATATTTAGCTGAGAAAGTTTCTTAACAGTGTTGAAGGGGTTGGCTTGTTTCCTTCTAACTGCTTATAGTAAAATATAAGAGGAGAGAAACGAACTGAAAAAGGATTTGTTAAGCGATAAGAAACTAGAACTTAAAGATTTGGAAAATTCCCAGCCAATCCATATTATAAAAAATAGGGAAGCTTGTTGGGAAGAAAACACCAACAAGAGTGTGGCTGACCAACCATTTGATAAAGATGTTAGCTTGAGTCATGGGCCTAATTAGCATCTCAGTAGAAGCTGGGGAGAGAGGTGGAATTATGTCACCAGAAACATTGCCTGCTGGGACTAAAAGAAACAGAAAATGGAATGGAATGAAGGAAGGCTATGTACATGCATTATCCTTTAAGAAAAGGGAAGGACCCAAAAGATGATTCAGAGGTCACCAGGACTACCATTTCCACCACAGGCCCAGAGTGCCCAGGTCTGAGGGAAGGCTACTTATACCCTGGCTTCAAAGGATGGGACTTCTACCCAACAGAGCCACATGGGCGTGTCTCCACCAAGCTGAAGAAATATCTGTGGGGGTAATGCCATGCTCAGTTGAGTCCAGAGGGCAGAGTATGGAACCAAAGAGATTATTTATCAATCTGATGGTACTTGCCTTCCTATGTTTTGGACTTGCTTGGGACCTGTCATCCTTCCTTTCTTCTTTCTTTTTTTTTTAAAGTATATTTTATTGACTGTTACTACAGTTGTCCAAATTTTTCCCCCTTTGCCCTCCTCTGCCTGGTACCCTCCTTCCCTCCAGCTTCCGTCCACTTCATTCATGTCCATGAGTCGTAGATATAAGTTCTTTGACTTCTCCATTTCCTATACTATTCTTAACATCCCCCAGTCTATTTTGTACCTGCCAGTTGCTTCTTAATCCCTGCACCTTTTCTCTCTTTCCTCCCTTTCCCCGTCCCAGCTGATAACCCTCCAGATGATCTCCATAGCTATGACTCTGTCCCTGTTCTGGTTGAGCTTGTTTTTTTTGTTTTGTTTTGTTTTGTTTTGTCTTAGATTCAGTTGTTGATAGTTGTGAGTTTTCATTTTAACGTTCATAGTTTTGATCTTCTTTTTTGTAAATAAATCCCTTTAACATTTCATGTAATAATGGCTTGGTAATGATGAACTCCTTTAGCTTTACCTTGTCTGGGAAGCACTTTATCTGCTTTTGTATTCTAAATGATAGTTTTGCTGGATAGAGTTATCTAGGTTGTAGGTCATTGCTTTTTATCACTTTGAATATTTCTTGCCAGTCCCTTCTTGCCTGCAAAATTTCTTTTGACAGATCAGCTGATAGTCATATGGGAACTCCTTTGTAGGTAACTCTCTTCTTTTCTCTAGCTGCTTTTAAGATTATCTCTTTATCTTTAACCTTTGGCATTTATATTATGATGTGCCTTGGCATGGTCCTCTTTGTGTCCAACTTGTTTGGGATTCTCTGTGCTTCCTGGACTTGAGTGTCTATTTCCTTCAGCAAATTAGGGAAGTTTTCATTATTTTTTGAAATAAGTTTTCAATTTCTTGCTCTTCCTCTTCTCCTTCTGGCATCCCTGTGATTTGGATATTGGCACCTTTGGAGATGTCCCAGAGGCTTCTTATACCACCCTTGTTTTTTTTAATTCTCGTTCTGTCTGTTCTGGTTGTGTGCTTATTTCTTCCTTATGTTCCAAATCATTGATTTGAATCCTGGCTTTCTTCTTTCAGTGTTGGTTTTCTGCATATTTTTATTTATTTCACATAGTGTAACCTTCATTTCTTCCTTTATGTTGTTATCATACTCAGTGAGTCTCTGAACATCCTGATCACCAGTGTTTTAAACTCTGTATCTGATAGGTTGACTGTCTCCGTTTTGTTTACTTCTTTTTCTGGGATTTTGTTCTCTTTTTCCATTTGGACCATATTTCTTTGTGTGCTCAATTTGGTGGACTCCCTGTGTTTTTTTCGGTGTATTAGAACTTCTTTGACTCCATGCCTTTTTTTAAAGATTTTATTGTATTTTATATTTTATTTTTAGATAAAGGGGAAGGGAGGGAGAGAAACATCAGTGTGTGGCTGCCTCTGGCGCGCCCCCTGCTGGGGACTTGACCCGCAACCCAGGCATGTGCCCTGAAGGGAAATCGAACCAGCAACCCTTTGATTCCACTGAGCCTTACCAGCTGGGGTGACTCCATATCTTAGCAGACCAGTTAAGTTGTGTGCTGCGGACAGAACCTTTGTTATTCTCCAGGGCAGGGCAACCTGCTTCACTGCTTTGTGGCTTTATGTGAGGGGAGGGCCGGAGAGAGCACAGTGCTGCTGCCCGGCTTCTGAGGTTTGCCTGGCACTTGTCCCATTTCCAGTCACTTCACCCACTTTCCGAATGCAACGGGCGCCTTTCCAGCTGTTGCCCTGGTGGTGAATCCCAGCATAGTAGGTTTGTCTACGTTTTAAGTCCAGGTAAGCCCTTTAAATGGTCTTTCCTGAAAAACCTGCAGTTTTTTCCACTGCCTCAACCCCAACTGGTTTTTACAGCCAGAGGTTATAGGGCTTTATCTTCCTGGTGCTGGAACCCTGGACTGTACAGTCTGGCCGGGGGCTGGGGTTGCTAGCTCCAAAGGTATCCTTTCTGATTTTTATCCATGACACGTGAATATGGGACTGCCTATTCCACCACTGCTGCTGCCTCTCCATGCCACATCACATCTCCTTGCCTCTCTGCCCCAACTCAGTATCTCCACCTCTCCTACCCATCTGGATGAATGTGGCTCTTTAAGTCCTTGGTTGTTGGACTTGCATACAGTTTGGTTTTCAGATAGTTCTGGGTGTTCTTTGTTTTGAGGTTTAGTTGTAATTCTTGTGGTTGTGTGAGGAGGTGAAGCTTGTCTACCTATGCCTCCATCTTGACCAAAAACCCTTTCTTGTGATTTCTGATTTTGGCCTGTCCCACCATTGTATTTTGAAAGCACATAAGTTGTCTTGTTTCACAGGTTCATTTCTGGAGAGGAATTCTGGCCCAGAATGAATTGTATCCAAGTCTCACCTGAATCTGATTTAGATGAAATTTTAGACTTTAGAGTTTATGTTGAAATAATTAAGATTTTTGTTGGGATGGAATGAATGTATTTTGCATGCAAGAAGGACATGAATTTTGGGGAGCCAGAAAAAGAATGTATGGACTAAATGTTTGTCCTTCCGAAATGCATAGGTCGAACACTTAAATCCTTTTATGATGGTATTAACAGGTGAGACCTTTGGGAGGTAATTAGGTTTAGATGGGATCATGAGGGTGGAGCTCCCATGATGAGATAAGTTCCTTTATCATCTAAGAAGAGGGGAGATCAGGGCCCCCTGTTTCTT
Source organism: Mormoops blainvillei (assembly GCA_004026545.1). NCBI lineage: Eukaryota > Metazoa > Chordata > Mammalia > Chiroptera > Mormoopidae > Mormoops > Mormoops blainvillei. Next base: position 128,981 of record PVJD01003139.1, read on the forward strand.
GGTCATGTGAGGGTACAAGCAATAGGGTGGCTCTTAACTTAGCAAACCAGGAAGAGGGCCCTTGCCAAGAACCCGATGATGCTGTTACCCAGACTTGGACTTCTCAACCCTCAGAACTATGAGAAATAACTGTCTGTTGTTTAAGCTACCCAGTCTGTGGTATTTTATAGCAACTAGAGCAAAGTTGGCAAAAATTTTCTCCCTTTCCTTAGGTTGCATTTTTACTATGTTGACTGTGTCCTCTGATACAGAAAAGTTTTTAAGTTTGATGTAGTCTAATCTGTCTATTTTTATTCTAATCCTCACCCAAGGATATGTTTGTTGACTTTAGAGAGAGAGGAAGAGAGAGAGAGGGAGAGAAATGTTGATGTGAGAAATATTGATTGGTTGCCTCCCATATATGGGCCAACTGGGTATTGAACCCACAACCTAGGCATGTGCCCTGACCAGGGATTTAACCTGCAACCTTTTGATGTATGAGAAAACACTCCAACCAACTGAGCTGCCTGGCCAGGGCTCGTTTGTCTATTTTTGCTTTTGTGGTCTTCACTTTTGGTGTCATGTCTTAGATATCATTAACAAGACCAATGTCATAAAGCTTTTCCTCTGTTTTCTTCTTGAAGTTTTATTATTTTGGGTCTTACACTTAGATTTTAAATTAATTTTGTGTATGGTGTCAGTTACAATTCTGACTTCTTTCTTTTGTAATAAAGTAAGCAGTTTTCCCATCACCATTTGTTGAAGAGACTGTCCATTGTGTGGTTTTGACACTCCTGTTGAAGATCATTTGACCAAATGCATGAGAGTACTTCTGGCCTCTCTATTCTTTTTTGTTGGTGTATTTGTATTGTCTTTGTGCCAGCATCACACCGTTTTGATTACTGTGGCTTTGTAATATGTTTCGAAATGAGGAAGTTTCAGCCTTCCAACTTCGTTTTTCTTTTTCAAAATTGTTTTGGCTATTCAGGGGACCCTTGACATGCCATATGAATTTTAGAATGACTTTTTCTACTTCAGCAAAGAAAAAATAAGCTATCTAGATTTTGACAGGGATTGCATTGAGTTTATAGATTATTTTGGATAGTGTGGGCTTAACAATATTGTCTTCCAGTCTGTCAACACAGGATATCTTTCCGGAATGTTCTCTTCAATTTCTTTTAGCAATGTTTTATCAGTTTCAGTATACAAATCTTTCACTTCCTTGATTAGATTTATTTCTAGGTATTCTTTTAGATGCTGTTGTAGATGGAATTGTTTTCTTAATTTCCCTTTCAGATTTGGTTAGTATATAGAAAGGCAACTGATTATTGCATGTTGGTTTATGTATCTTGCATTTTTACTGAATTTGTTGATTGGGTCTAACAGTTTTGTTGTTGTTTTTTTTAATCTTTAGGGTTTTCTACATATAAGATCATGCTGTATGTGAACAGGCATAGTTTTACTTTTTCCTTTCCAATTTGAATGTTTTTTTTTCTTTCTCAGGCTTAATTGTTCTGGCTAGGACTTCCAGTACTATGAACGGATGTGACAAGAGAGTAAGGCCTCTGGCCTTATTCCCAGCCTTAGAAGAAAACTTTCAGTCTTTCATCATCGAGTATGATATTAGCTGTGAGGTTTTAATGTGTGACCTGTAATACGTTGAGATAGCTTCCTTCTATTCCTATTTTATTGAGTGTATTTTTTTAATCAGGAAAGGGCACTGACTCTTGTCAAATGCTTTTTCTGCATCAGTTAAGACGATCATGTCATTTTAACTTTAAAAAAATAATTTTATTGAAGTATACACAGAAAAGTACATAGACAGGGTGGCGCAAACATAGGTTTACAGTTTTGAGTACATAAGCAGTTTATTCTTGTATTATTATTTATTAATTATTGTATTGTTTACCATATGAACAACTTAAACTTACTTTTGCCCCATCCTCTGCATCAGTGTACAGCTCAGTGCATAATGCAGTGGCAGTTAACACATAACAGCGTCACAAGTCAAGACATAGAACAGTACCAGCATCCCATAAACTACCTTCTTGCCCCTTCCAGTCTCCATTCTTTCTGCCTCTCCAAAAACATTTGCCATCCTGACAATACTGTAGGTTGGTTTTATCGACTTTGGAACTTTCTATTGTAAAAAGGTTGTATAGTATGTATTCTTCTGAATCTGCTTTTCACTCACTTTTATTTGTGAAATTTGTGTTGTTCCCCGTATCACTAATTCATTAATTTTCATTGTTATGTAGTTGTCCAGTTGGATGAATCAGATACAGTTTACCGTTTACTGTGAAGGGTTGTTTAGGATGGTTATAGTCTTGGGCTATTAAAGAATAACGCTGCTGTGTACCTTCATGTACTTATCTTTTGGTGTACACGTGCATGCATTTCTTTTTGTTATATAGTAGGAGTCTAATATTTGGATCATAACTGGGTCATAGAATATTTTTATGGATAGATAATATCAAATTGGTGTCCAAAGTGATTTTTAGTTTTCATCCCATATGACTATGCCAGTCGCTAATACTTGATACTGTCAGTCTCTTTCATTTTTATCATCTAGTTGAGTATGTGGTAGTATTATATGATTTTTAATTAGCATTTTCCTATTAATTAGTTAATTTTAGAAACTTATTATATATTTACATATAAAAACTGTCTTGAGTTTACACTTTTGTGAAGAGTATATTCAAGTCCCTTGACATTTTTCTATTTTTTAAAAATCAGTTTGTAGGAGGCTTGTATACAAAAGAGAGACGCCCCCCAAATCTGAATTTGTCTATAAAAAATTGTGTATTCTTACATGTTTAAACTTCAGCTGCCTTCAGAGTACTCTCCATTCAACAAAATACACCTATCAAGACATTTTTCCATTGCTCAAGACAGTTTTTGAACTTATCAATTTTGATGCCTTTTAGGGCTTTTGCTGTTTTTGTTCCACCTCTTCCACATTGGGAACACCTTTCCCTTTGAGGACTTTTTTCTTCTGGGTAAACAAAAAAAGATCACTTGGGAAGAGAATGGGTGAATAGGGAGGGTGGGGTGTGGGGGTCATACCCTTTTGGTCAAAAACAGTTGAATACCCAGTGCGGTGTGGGCAGGTGCGCACATAAATCACGTATTGTGAAATGGGCAAACACTTGGAAAGAGTCTTCAAAAAAAAAGTTACCAGAGCCAAATGCAGCTTCTTACAACAATGCCAACTGGTATGCTGACACAGATGGGTTCCTAGAACTCTCACCTCCAGGGGGTGCCTGTAGTACTAGGGGCCGGCCCACCAGAAGATAATTCCAGGGTTTTTTGGGGTGCCCCCTTTTTGTATTCTAAATATGTGGTATTTTTCAGTTACATATGTTCTAAACATCTTTTGGGTTGACTCACCTCTTGTTCTCTTAAAGATATTTCTTAATAAGAGATCTTAATGAAGTTCAGTCTGTCATTTTTTTCCTCTGTGATTTAGGAAATATAATTTATACCATGTTTGGACTTCTCTGTCCCATGGCTGTGAAGATGTTCTTTGGTGTTTTCTTTTAGAAGCTTTTTTGTTTTATGTTTACATTCACATCTGCATCCTACCATTAATATTTTTAAAATGTTGTTTAATTTGACATTGATTAAAATTTCAGACTTACAGAAATGTTGCAAGAATAGTACAAAGACATCCAGCTTTTCTTCCCTCAAATTCCTAAAACGTTAACATTTTATTATATTATTACTACAAAGGTAGTTGAATATTGATATACAGATATAGATGTAAACAGTAATATCTTGTTTACATCTTGTATTTAAAAATTGTTAAAAATTCAGAAATTTTCAGGTCAACTTTTAAATCATGATAGCCTGAAATAGGCCATGGAGGAATATTTTTTCATGGAAATTAACACACAAGAAATCATCACCCCTCCCTTTTTTTTTTTAAACATATATCATACATTACATTATAAAAAAACAAGTAGCCCTGGTTGGGTGGCTCAGTTGGTTGGAGTGTCGAGCCGAACACCAAAAGGTTGCAGGTTTGATCCTGGTCAAGACACATACCTACATTGCAGGTTCGATTCCCAGTCAGGGCGCATACAGGAGGAAACTGATCCATGTTTCTCTCTCACATCAATGTCTGTCTGTCTGTCTGTCTGTCTGTCTGTCTCTCTGTCTCTCTCCCTCTCTCCCTCTCTCTTCCCCGCCTTCTCCCTGTCCCTCCTGCTCCCTCCCTCCTTTCCTCTTTCTAAAATCAGTAAACATACCTTCATGTGAGGATTTTAAAAAAGCAAGTAAAGATAAATGTCTTAAAGCAAGTGGGTGTGTATAGTCACAGAAATAAGATGAGAATGTAAGAAGTGAGTAGTAACAAAACTTGAAGGAATTTCTTGAAAGGAACTGACAGTGTTCTCTATTCAGGAATGAAAGGAATTTTTAGCTTTCTAAATGCAGCATTTTAGCTTCAAGACTCAAGCTTATGATTTGCAAGCTGAAATAAAACCAGCTACTTTGCATATTGTGTGACCGTATAAGAAATCAATTCATAATGAAATTTTGATGTGTTACAGCCTTATAACTAGTAAAATTAGAGATAACACTTATGTGGGATGACAGTATTAAAACATAGTATGTGGCTTCTGATTCAGTCTATAATAGCATTGCTCTTGGAATTCACTGGAGTTTCAGAAGAGATTTGTATTTGTAAAACTTCCAGCCCACCTCTTGAAATCAAACTATGATTGTAACTTCAGCATTACATTTTAAATGTAAGTTATAGTGGTGATTTACAGTTTTAGTTAAATGTATTAAAATATTACAAATAGAATAAAATAACAAAATAAACATTACTTCATGGTTATTTTTAAAAATTTACTAATTTACAACAAATGAATTGCTTACAAACTTTTAACTCTGGTTAATCCTATTAATCCTGAGTTAACTTCCCTAAAAATGTTTCTTCTTAAACTAAATTATGTGACATGCAAGTGCAAGAGTAAAAATAATAAATTGACTCTTTCCCATCTTATAATTCTTTGTATAGTTCACAGAGTGAAATTATTTGATATGATTTAAAGTACTTGGTGATTTTATTGAACTTTAAGAAATACAGCAATACAGATTAAGCCAGAAGTTAGATTTGCATACCCCCTGTATATATATCCAGATATATATACGCACACTCATATAAGTATATACAGTAGATGTTTATATAAATATGTATCATTATGTTTACATTGCATGCATTTTATGAGAATGTTTTGTACTATGCTTTTATATATAAAATCTTGAAGTAGATACCTGTATTGAATATTTTTAAAAATCTTATAGCAGTTTTTATAGATATAAATAGAAATTTGTTTTTAGGTTAAATCACTTGTATAAAAGTTTCTGCAAAGACTCAGTACCTTAATGTCTTATAAAAGCTAAACATTTTGACACTTCTGAAATTGTAGAATTCTGCAAGCTTCCAGAAATGTTTATTTTGCTTTTTAGTGTAGATTCAGGGAAATTTATAATTGAGCTCAGTTGTGCCCATCCTGACATGTGATTGACTGATGTTTTATTGGTTGGTGGCGTATATGCTAGACTAATATTGCTTACGTCAAACCTTTTACTTTCTATATCGGGGATATTCTATTTACAGTTAAGGGTTTCTGTTGTAAATGCATGTGCTTTCATCACTGAAATGATAGGATTTATTATAAAGTGGTATCGCTTAGAAAAGAAAAATAAAACTGGAATGGTAGAAGACCAGTGTCAGAACATAAAACTTGAAGGGTGTTATTCTAATCCTGAACAAATTTTTCTACTATTTTGATCTACCTGAAGAATCAGTGAAAAAACATAATTCTAGTGTAGTTCCTAGAGACTGATAGGATGATGAGGGTGGATTGGGTCTTCATTATCACCTTCTCTATGGCAAAAAATCAGTGATAGATTGCTTCACTCAATTAATGCATTTTAGTGCCTATCCTGTGTTTAACTAAAAGATGATGGTGGTTAAGTAAATAATGTATGGAGATGAAAAGGATAGAGAAACAGAATTTAAATAGAAGCTACAGATAATACTGGCTTTTATTATATGTATCTTAGTTTATTGTCTACATTGATAGTTGGTTAAGTTGGAAGAAATGTATTCCCATAAATGTTCTGTTAACTAAAAAGTAGCCAATAGCATATTGTAAAAATTTTCTTTGATAAGAATATCTCTTTAGTTTAAGGAATAAGACAAATCTTCGGGCTCTCTCTAGAGCACACCCACACCTTTCTTCCCTCTCAGGCATGCATCTTTACTTTTCTTTCCTAAATACTGAGGGTTCCCACAAGACTTGCAACCAGGGGAGCAACAGGCAGCAGCACCTCATCCTACACTTGTGCCCTGAACCTGTCCCCAAGGCACCATTTCAGTGAGCTGACTTTTCAGTGAGCTAACACCAGCCCACTGTGGCTCACTTGTTTCTTATAACATTTCCAGAGAGCCAAGCAGAGCACCGCCCACGCTCTTTCTTGTTGCTGCTTCTGCTTTAGACTTTTCAGTGAGGTAGCAGCAGCCTTGCCTTGGTTCCCTTCTTTCCTATAAATTTCTAGAGAACCAAAGCAGAGCAGCACCTGGGCTTTCTTCTCTTGCTTCTTCTGCCCTTACACCTTCCTTTGTTTTACTGTCCCCAGTTTTAATACATGTATTGTCAAAATTTAAAAAAAAATTTAAAAAGAATAAGACAAATCTTGAATGTATTAGATTTTAATATATTTTTAAGGATATATACACATTGCTATATATTTTTGTTTTTCAGAGTTGGAGAGTTATCCGGTATATTAATGTCTTATTGATAATGGCAGAACATCCACCACTACTGGATACATCTCAGATTTTAACTAGTGATATTTCTCTTCTGTCTGCCCCTATTGTAAGTGCAGATGGAACGCAACAGGTAAGGAAACCAATGTTTATTTCCTTATGTCTAGTACATATGTACTTCTTTCAAAAGAATACAAAATTTTAAACGGAGTTAAACTTCACTTTAGAAGATTCCTGTTAATTCATGTTTTATTTTTTAATGGTATTTTTTCCATTACCATTTATCCCCCTTATTATACCCCTCTTTCCCTCCACTGTTGTCATACCGTTGTCCATGTCCATGAGTCCTTTATCCTTTTTTGCTGGAGCCCTCCACTCCCTAAATTTCCCCCATCAGTAGGTGTGAACCTGCTCTCCATCTATGAGCCTGTCTCTATTTTGCTTTTTAGTTCATTTTTTTCATTAAATTCCACATATGAGTGAAATTATATGTTGTTGGTCTTATTCTGAATGGCTTATGTCACTGAGCATAATGTTCTCCAGGTCCAGCCATGCTGTCACAAAGGGTAAAATTTTCTTCATTTTTACAGTGGAGTGGTACTCCATTATGTAAATGTTGCATAGTTGTTTTATCCACTCATCTATTGATAGACACTTGGGCTGCTTCCATATCTTGACGATTGTATAAAAAACACTGCATGAACATAGGGGTACTTATGTTCTTTAAATTAGCATTTTGGGTTTCTTCAGATACATTCCTAGGAGTGCGATTCCTGGGTCAAAAGGCAGATCCAGTTTCAATTTTTTGAGGTATCTCCATACTGCTTTCGACAGTGGCTGCACCAATCTGCATTCCCACCAGCAGTGAAAAAGGGCTCCCTTTTCTTCACATCCTCATCAGCACTTGTTGTTTGTTGGTTTATTAATGATAACCATTCTGACAGAAGTGAGATGGTATCTCATTGTGGTTTTAATTTGCATTTCTCTGATGATCAGTGACCTTGAGCATCTTTTCATAATGCCTATTGGCCATCTGTATGTCCTGTTTGGAAAAGTGTCTGTTCAGATCCTTTGCCCTTTTATGAATTAGGTTGTTTGGGGTTTTTTTGGTGGTAAGTTTTATAAGTTTTGGATATTAACCCCTTATATGTATTGGCAAATATGATCTCCTATTCTGTGGATTGTCTTTTTATTTTCTTGATGGTTTCTTTTGCTGTGCAAAACTTTTTAGTTTGATGGAGTCCCATTTGTTTTTTTTTTTCTTTTGTTTCCCTTGCCTGGGGAGATATATCTGGTAAAATATTGCCGCAAGCAATGTCTGAGATTTTGCTACCTGTATTTTAGGATTTTTGTTTTTTGGGGTCTAACATTTAGGTCTTTAATCCATTTTGAATTTACTCTTGTGTGTGGAGTAAGAAGATGGTCTAGTTTCATTTTTCTCAGTGTATCCAGTTTTCCTAACCCCATTTATTGAGTAAACTATCATTAACCGATTGTATGTGTTTGCTTCCTCTGTCGAATATTAATTGACTCTAAAGGTGTGGGTTTATTTTTGGGCTCTCTGTTGTGTTCCATTGATCTGTGGGTCTGTTTTTATGATAGTACAATACCTTTTGATTACTGTGGCCTTGTAGTATAGTTTGATATTAGGTAGCATGATTCCTCCAACTTTGTTCTTCTTTCTCAGGATTGCTGTTGCTATGCAGGACCTATTGTGGTTCCATATAAATTTTTGATATATTTGTTCTAGTTCTGTGAAATCCGTTATTGGAATATTGATAGGAGTTGCGTTGAATATATAGATTACTTTGGGTAGCATGGACATTTTAATGACATTGATTTTCCTGTCCATGCACACAGTATGTGTTTGTACTGATTTGTATTTTCTGCACTTTCTTTCTTCAGTGTTTGATAATTTTCCAAGTACAGTTCTTTTACATCCTTGGTTAGGTTTTTTGTTTTTAAGTATATTTCATTGATTATGCTATTACAGTTGTCTCATTTTTTTCTCCCCTTTATTTCTCTCCACCCTCCACCTCCTTTCCCACCAGCATCCCCTCCCCTCTTAGTTTATGTGTATGGGTCATACATGTAACTTCTAGGGCTTCCCCACTTCCTGTACTATTCTTAACCTCCCCCTGTCTATTTTGTACCTGCCATTTATGCGTCTTATTTCCTGTACCTTTTCTGCCTTTCTCTCCCGACCCCTCCTCTCTGATAACTCTCCCTGTGATCTCCATTTCTGTGATTCTGTTCCTGTTCTAGTTGTTTGCTTAGTTTGTTTTTGTTCTTAGGTTCAGTTGTTGATAGTTGTGAGTTTGTTGTCATTTTGCTGTTCACAGTTTCGATCTTTTTCTTAGACAAGTCCCTTTAACATTTCATATAATAAGGGCTTGGTGATGATGAACTCCTTGAATTTGAGATTATCTGGGAAGCACTTTATCTGCCTTTCCAGTCTAAATGTTAGCTTTACTGGATAGAGTAATCTCGGATGTAGGTCCTTGTCTTTCATGACTTTGAATACTTCTTTCCAGCCCCTTCTTGCCTGTAAGGTTTCTTTGGAGAAATCAGCTGAGTCTTACGGGAACTCCTTTGTAGGGAACTGTCTCCTTCTCTCTTGCTTCTTTTAAGATTCCCTCCTTATCTTTAACCTTGGCTAATGTAATTATGATGTGCCTTGGTGTGTGCTTCCTTGGGTCCAACTTCTTTGGGACCCTCTGAGCTTCCTGGACTTCCTGGAAGTTTGTTTCCTTTGCCAGATTGGGGAAGGTTTCCTTCATTATTTTTTCAATAAGTTTCCAATGTCTTGCTCTTCCTCTTCTCCTTCTGGCGCCCCTATGATTCGAATGTTGGAACGTTTAGTTTTTCCAGAGGTTCCTCAGCCTCTCCTCATTTTTTTGAATTCTTGTTTCTTCATTCCGTTCTGGTGGAATGTTTATTTCTTCCTTCTGCTCTAAATCGTTAATTTGAGTCCTGGCTTTCTTCCCTTCATGGCTGGTTCCCTGTGTATTTTTCTCTATTTCACTTTGCATAGCCTTCACTTTTTCCTGTCTTTTGCGACCATGCTCAATTAATTCTGTGAGCATCCAAATTACCAGTGTTTTGAACTCTGCGTCTGATAGGTTGGCTGTCTCTTCATTGCTTAGTTCCATTTTTGGAGCTTTGATCTGTTCTTTTGTTTGGGCCATATTCTTTTGTCTCTGGCACTCCTGGTACGTTGTAAGGGTGTTCACTAGGACAGGGCAACTTACACGGCTGCTTTGTGACTCTATATGTGGGGGAGAGGTCAGGGAGGGAACAATGCCACTCTTGTGGCTCTCCCCACTTTCAGTCACTTCCCCTGCTACTTGTAAGCAAATTGGGCCCTTTTGGTGCTGGAACCTGGGTGGGTGGGTTTGTGTACATTCTAGGACCCCGTGGGTCTCTGTGAGTCTAGGAGTTTCCTCCTGCTGCTGCAGCCCCCACTGGTTTTTACTGCCAGAGATTTTGAGGCTTTCTTTTTCTGTGATGGAACCCTGGGTTGCATGGTCTGTCTCGCTTCCCTATTGTTCCCCCCAGTTTATCATCATGGAAATGTGGGACTGCCGGCTGTGGTCTCACCCGCCTGGTCCTCCAGTCACCATGCCGCATCCCCTCCACCCCAGCTTCCCGTCTCCATTTCCACCCCTCCTACCAGTCTGGATGAATGTTTCTTCTTTAACTCCTTGATTGTTGGACTTCCATACAGTTTTATTCTCTGGCAGTCCTGGTTGTTTTTTGTTTTTAAATTTGTTGTTGTCCTTCTTTTGCTTGTGCGAGGGGCAAAGTGTCTCTACCTATGCCTCCATCTTGGCCAGAAGTCTCTATATCCATGGTTAGGTTTATTCCTAGGTATTTTACTCTTATTGAAGTAATTCTGGATGGGATTGTTTTCTTATTTCCCCTTTATGACAATTCATTGGCATATAAAATGCAACTGATTTCAGGGTATTAATTTTGTATCCTGCTACATTGCTGAATTCTCATATCAGTTCCAATAGATTCTTGATGTAATCTTTAGGGTTCTCTGTGTACACTATCATGTCGTGTGCAAATAAAGACAGTTTTACTTCTTCCTTTCCAATTTGGATACCTTTTATTTCTTCTTCTTATGTAATTACTGTGGCTAAAACTTCCATTACTATGTTGAATGGGAGAGGTGAAAGCAGATATCCCCATGTTGTGCCCAATTTTAAGGGGAATGCTTGTTTTTGCCCAGTAAGTATGATGTAGGCAGATGCTTTGTCATTTATGGCTTTTATTATGTTTAGGTATGTTCTCTCTTCTTACTTTTCTGAGAGTTTTGATCATAAATGGGCACTGTACTTTATTCAATACTTTTTCTGCATCCATTGAGAAGATCATGTAGTTTTTATCCTTCATTTTGTTTACCACAGTTATTGATTTGACAGTGTTGTACCAACCTTGCATTCGTGGAATAAGTCCCACTTAATCATGATGTATGATCTTTTCGAAGTATTGCTTTATTCGATTTGCTATTATATTGAGGATTTCAGCATCTATGTTCATTAGGGATATTGGCGTATAATTTCCTTTTTTTGTAAAGGCTTTAGCTGGTTTCGGAATTAGGATGGTGATGGCCTCATAAAACGAGCTTGGGAGTCGTACCTCCTCTTGAATTTTTTGAAATAGTTTGAGAAGGAGAAGCGGTAGTTCTTGGAATGTCGGTAAAGTTCCCCTGTGAAGCCATCTGGTCTAGGCCATTTGTTTGTTGGGAGCTATTTGATTACTGCTTCAATTTTACTAGGTATTATCTGTCTATACAGGTTCTTGGATTCTTCCTAATAAGCTATAGAAGATTATACGTGTCTGTGAGTTTATCCATTTTATGCAGGTTGTTCCATTTGTTGGCACATAGTTGTTTGTATATGCCCTTACAATTCTTTGTATTTCTTTGGTGTCAGTTGTTATTTCTCCATTTTCATTTCTAATATTATTTATTGGGTCCTCTTATCTTTTTTCTTGATTTGATTCTTGTTAAAGGTTTGTCAATCTTGTGTATCTTTTCAAAGAACAAGCTCTTTTTTTGTATCTTTTTTTTTAGACTCTATATTGCTTATTTGTGCTCTGATCTTTATTTCCTTCCTTCCACTCACTTTGGGATTTGTTTGTTGTTCTTTTTCAAGTCCCTTCAAGTGTAAAGTTAGATTGTTTATTTGAACTTTTTCCTTGTTTCTTGAGATAGGCATGTAATGCTATGAATTTCCCTCTCAGGAATGGTTTCCCAGTGTCCCAGAGATTTTGGGTTGTTGTGTTCTCATTTTCATTTGTTTCAAGGCATCTTTTGATTTCTTCCTTGATCTCATTGTTGACCCATTCATTGTTCAATAACATTATTTAGCTTCCATGTCTTTGTGTATTTTCCTCTTGTGATTCATTTCTAGTTTTATATCGTGGTCAGAGAAGATGCTTAATATGATTTAAATCTTCTTACATTTATTGAGACTTGTTTTGTGTCCTAATGTGTCGTCAGTCCTAGAAATATTTCATGTATACTTGAAAAGTATGTAGAGTATATTCTGTTTTGAGGTCAAAGGCTCTGAAGATACCAATTAAATCCATTTCATTTAGTGTGTCGCTTAAGGCCACTGTCTCCTTTACATTTTCTGCCTGTAAGATATATCCGCTGAAGTCAATGGGGTGTTAAAATTTTCTACTATGACTGCATTTCTGTCGATCTTCCCTTTATGTCATCAAAATTTGCCTTACCTTTTCAGGTGCTCCTGTGTTGGATACATAAATGTTCACTGAGGTTATATGCTCTTGTTGGATTGTTCTCTTTATTATTATATAGTGTCCTTGTTTATCTCTTAGTGTAGCCTTGGTTTTAAAGTCTATTTTGTTGGATATAAGTATTGCTACCCATCTTTTTTACCTTTCCATTTGCATGAAATATCTTTTTCCATTTTTTACTTTTAGTGTGTGTTCATCTTTTGATCTGAGGTGGATCTCTTGGCGATAACATACAAGGGGGTACCCAGTTAAATGGAATTTATTTTTTAAAAATTGTGTATTTATTCCTACGTATTTAACCTTCAGTCCCTTCAAGCTACCCTCCATTTGGTGCGATATACCTGTCAAACATTTTTTCCCTTGCTCACACAACCGTTTTTGAACTCATCGATTTTGATGCCTTTTAGTGCTTCTGCCATTTTTTGTTTCACCACTTCTTCATCGGCAAAATGTTTTCCTTTGAGGACTTTTTCCATTGGGGGAAACAATAACATGTCACTTGGGGTGAGATTGGGTGAATAGGGAGGGTGGGTGACCAAGGTAGACAGGTGTGCCTGTAAATTACCCATCATTAAACGGGCAATTTTTTTTTGTTTTTGGGGGTGTTTTTTGCGAGGATGGCACACACTTACTTTATATAGTTACTGAATACAGAGTATTCAAACTCAGGATTCTGTGGGTTTCCAGTCTTACTTGAATATCAATAAACTGATCAGAAAAGTCATTTTATGAAAGTTGCAGTAAAAATTGTAATAAATATGTATACCCAATGCCAAACTACAATAGGACTTATATTGCATAAAATGTATCTGAATATGGTACTTAGATAATTCAAAACAGAATAAACCAGTTGTAAAAAAATAAAACTCATAGCCAGGTAATGTTTCTTCCAGTTAACTGGGAATTAATGATTTGATTAGGATTGGATCATAATGATGAGCCAGTCAGATTACAGATACCTAAATCCTTTTTTAACTGATTTTATTAGTTTGTTTTTTTTACTGATTTGAGAACCCAGAAAAGGAAATATGCATTTATGTTAGACCCAGCTTCTTTTTAGCAATATTTCCTTCACAACTGCTAGTAATAATGTATCCAACTCAATAATCATGTTAAAATTTACATAAACACTGGACAAATAACATAAAACAATTATTTCCCTCACATTTAATTTTAAATTTCCATACCTTAGATAGGATGTATCCCTAAGTAGACTGAGCAACCTTTAACTGTTTACTTCAAAGAGATAATTTGTCCTAATTTTAATAAGTATGACTTAGAATTTTTAATAATTATCACAATGTCAGCTTTTTGGAATATAAGATAAGTAGTCTAAACAAAAATTTTTTGCTAGTATTTTAAATTGAAATGTATTTGGCTACAAAAGTCTCACAAATCTGTTTTTCACAGCTGTGCTTCTTCTTAGAGGAGAGATACATATGTAAAAAACAGGCAAGTTGAGTCTTTGTCTTCTAAAGGTATATTCAATCCGTGATTAAGTAATTCTCAGATGATGCATAACTTTTATAACTTAATGTATCGAAAACTTCTACAATAAATTTGCAATTGCCACATTTACAAAGAAACTTCTGGGTAAGAGAATCTTTTAAAAAAATTAAAGAGTCTTCAAAAAAAAGAAGCCTAATGCAACTTCTTACAATAATGCCAGCTGGTACACTGAGACAGATGGGTGCCTAGAGCACTCACTCAGTGGGGGAAGCATGTACTACATAGAGCCCACCTTTCAGAAGAATATTCTGTTTTTTTTGGAGTGGGGGGATCTCCTTTCGTATATATGGATCTTATTTTATAATCCAACCGGATACCCTGTGTTTTTGTTTCGGGCATTTAGGCCATTTACATTTAAGGCGATTATCGATATATATGTATTTATTGCCATTTTATTTTTTTAACCATTTTTCTTTTTTTTCTTCATCTTAAAGCAAGCCCTTTAACATTTATTGCAGTACTGGTTTGGTGTTAACACACTTCTTTAGGTTTTTCTTGACTGGGAAGCTCTTTATTTCTTCTTCAGTTTTAAATGATAGCCTTGCTGTGTGAAGCAGCCTTGGTTGTAGGTCCTTGCTTTTCAGCACCCTGAATACTTCTTGCCTGAAATGTTTCTGTTGAAAAATCAGATGATAGTCTAATTGGAGCTCTTTTGTAGGTAACTAACCACATTTCTCTAGTGGCTTTTATGATTCTCTGTTTTTAAGCTTTGCCCTTTTAATTATGATGTGTCTTGGTGTAGACCTCTTTTGGGCCATCTTGTTTGGGACTCTCTGTGCTTCCTGGACTTGTGTGTCCTTTTCCTTCACCAGATTAGGGAAATTTTCAGTCATTATTTCTTGAAATAGGTTCTTGATGCCTTGCTCACTCTCATCTGCTTCTTATATTCCCATGATACAGATGTTGTGAATGTTTCATGTTGTCCCAGAGTTTTCTTAAGCTCTCCTCATTTTATTTTTTAATTCTTTTTTCTTTTTGCTGCTCTACTTGGGTGTTTTTTTCTACCTTGCCTTCCAAATCACTGGTTCAGTCCTCTGCTTCATGTTTATTCCTTCTAGTGTATTATTTATTTTGGATATTGTATTCTTTATTTCTTACCGGTCCTTTTTTTATGGTTCCTGTGCCCTTTTTCATGCTGTTGAGTATCCATATAATCACTACTTTAAACTCTGATAAATTGCTTGCCTCCATTTCATTTAATTCTCTTTTTGGAGAATTACGTTGTTGTTCTTTTTGTTTTTTGTTTTTTTTTGTAGCCTGTTTCTTTGTCTTTCCATTTTGGTTGCTTCTGTGTATTTATTTGTACCTATGTATTTGGTAGATCCTCAGAGTCTGGTGCTGGGCTATGTCAGACACTTCTTGTGACTGGCCCCGGCAACCTCTTTGGAGCTATCAGTGATCCACAGCTGGTGGCTCCCTCTGTTGGGTCTGTTTGTGTGCAGAAGGAACCGAGGTTTGCACTAAGGCTGGCTTTTACCAGCCCTGAGCTCAGGGGAGGGTCAACCAGAGCCTCAGAACTCCCAGAGAGTTCCACCTCCACCCTTAGGTTTAATCACTGATAGGAGCTCCAGCTATACTGTGTGACCTGGCTTAATCTCCACAGTGTGCAGCAAGAGGGATTCCTGAGGGTGGAACTATTACTTCCCCCTGAGGCCAGTGCCTCCTGTAGAGGAGAGCTCTGCTGAAGAAAGACGGCTTCTGCAGTATGGGGAATGATTCAGCACAGGGATCCTGGAGGCCCTTCCTTCAGCTCTCTCCCCAAACCACCAGCCCCCAACTAGTCCATTCACCTGTCTCTAGTCCATTCTTCCCTCCCTCGGCCAGAGCCAAGGTTAAATGGCTGCAGACAAAATTCTGTGCGTTGGTACTTTAAAGAGGCTCTCTGCATCTCTGGCTGTTTCTCTGGCGGACAGAAACCCTTCTGCTTTTCACAGCCAGATATTATTTGGATTTCTTTCCCGGTTTGGTGCTATAGACTGGGTTGCCCAGCCTGGGGTTTAGACCCCAGAGGGAACACCCTTGGCTGCTGAAATATCCCTCCAGAACTTAAGCTGACACCTGTGGGAGCCCAGCCAGCCCTCTTGCACCTCCTCTGCACTCCTTGCCTGTCATGCTGTGGCGAAGTTGTTTGTTCCATGTATTCTCGGTTGTAGGGTTTCTCTCCAGCTAGTGTCCAGTTGATTATTTAGAATTATTTTTGTATAATTTAGTTGTAATTCCATTTTGGTCCTGGGAGACAGTTAGTGTAGCTTCCACTTACTCCTCCATCATCTTGGGTCTGACTCCCATTAAGTCATGTTTTGAACTAGTTCAAAATGTTGTTTTGGTTCCATAAGACTGAAATAATGAGACCGGTTTTGAAGTCACTTCTAAAATGTCTGAATATAGTCATCTCTGAGTGTTACTTTTAACTATGTTTAACCATGTATCTTAATGATTATTATAAATCATAACTTTAAATCATTGAAATCAGGATTTAATTATGTGATTAAGTGACTGCCTATATTATATAGTAATTAAACTTATTTTTCTTCCTACTCTCCTCTCCACACTTCTTTCAAATGGAAGTACATAGTTTTTGAAAAGATGTTAATTTTTTCGCCAAACCCATGGCTTTATAAATATAGTTCTGTAAAGGAATGGGAGTGAAGGGCTTTCATAAGTACCTTTTACTTATCAGACAATATGCCTGATTCTCACAGCAACCATGTATGGTAGGGAAACAAAGACTAAGGACATAAGAGTGATCATGAGAAAGAGAAGGAACTTTTTGAGGGCTCACTGTGTAAGACACATTGTATTAAGAACTTTATGATCTTATTTAATTTTTTCAACAATCCTATGAGGTAGGTATTACTGAACCCATTTTGTAGATGAAACAAAATGAAAAACTCAAGACCACATAAAGCTTTTACTCCTAACCATTACTCATACTGCCTCCCTGGGAAACTAAGAAAAATTAGTCACATTTTATTACTTTGTGAACTTAGTCTCTGTAGTGAACACTTAATGATTTACTTAGAAGATAAGAGGCTACTTTGCTAACTTTGCTATTGAAAATTCAAGAGCAGTGGCTTGAGTTGTAAATTTTTCTGTTTTTAATAAGCATAGTATGAAATGTGTATCCTGGTTTTAACTTTCACATGTGCTCAGATAACTCATAGCAGCAACTTCATTTCACATCTTTTTATGATCAAATTTAAGTCTGTTAAGATTTTTTTCCCTGCAAAAGTAATAAATGTGGCAGATACTTATTTACTTTGAGTTTCTAGGAGTGTCTTCTGTTGTCATTGTTGCCTCAGGCAAGTCACGGGCTTCATGTTGTTTATATAGTCATGTTGTTTATGTAGTCTAATGCATAAAATAAACTATTAAGCACTTAATTACAGGACATTGATGTTGCTACAGTGGTGTATAGTCTTTGAAAAGGGAAGACAATAGGCTGAAATAAGACTACTTGGGCTGTTAAGAGTTTCTTCTTTCTTGTTCTCAGGAAAACAAGATTCTATGGGCAGAATTTTTCCTGAATTTTTGAGGGCACCATGGCTAGCATGTAACAGAAGTGACATAGATGGATATATAGAAAGGAGCAGGTGTACAAGAACCTACTGGAGCAAGATTTGAAGGGTTAGGTGGGATCTTTTGAGTGTAGAGGACAGATCTTTAGGTAGGGTTTAAAAAAACAGCTTTCAAGAGGTAGAGTAAAGCCTTTAATTCTAACTAACAGAGTGTCTTTGTAGTTTGATAGGGAGAGAGAAAGATGAGTGGGAAAGGCACATAACTTGGTTTACATTTGATTGGATGAACTCAGAAAAGTTATTTAACTTCTCTGGGTATGTTTGCTTCTCTATTAAGTGGAGGTAATAATACCTTCTTAGATTAACTATAGCTGTGAGGGTGAAATGAGCCTGAAGGAACTCAGTAAATGCTGAATCCGAATTGAAGCACTCAATAGATGTTTAAAACATTGAAGAAACTCTATAGATATGCCAGTCAGGGCTTAAATCAGTAAAGGTAGTTATAGTAAACAGTGGATCAAAAAGCTAAGAGAGAGTTAATATACAGTGTAAATGTAAAAGTGGACAAATAGCTGCGGTAGGAATGGAAGGTACTGAACAAAAGTAAAAAACAGAGGTGTTAAGCTTGACAAGAGGCATTTCTTTGTCTTATTTAGGAACTTACTCTATGCTATGCATGACCAAGTTAGAGTTTTCATGCAGAGATATAACACCTGGTTCCCAGAGTAAAAGAAAAAGCAAACCGGAGACAATTCCTGACAGGAGGAAGTATCAACTACATGTATGGTGTGAAAAATTTAGGAGAACAGATAGTTTGTCTCTTGTCTTGACTTTGGGAATATTATATTATACTATTTCTTTGATATAAATTATGGCATGATTTCCGATTCAGCTCTTGAGATCAAATTAATTTTCTTAGAGTTGGCCATCCAGATTATTGCCTCAGCAATATTTTCTGATATTATATAGTAAGCATATTTGATGCTATGTCATGTATAGTGGGTCTTGGCATATAAATTATACTAAAGGAAACCCCTCCTGACGTCATTGTTACTCGTGTTGCCTTTAAGGAAGCTGTATTAGACATTTATTATTCATTTTGATTAGCAGTACCTGGACCATTTTTTCTGTTTGAGGAATTGTCATCCCTTTTTTTAAATCAATAAACTTTATTTGTAGAGCAGTTTTAATTAACAAAAATTAAGCAGAGAGCTTCTCTCAGATACCTAAGAAGTTAATAACACTATTTCCCTGTATTAGTGTGATGCATCTGTCACAATTAATGAACTATGTTGATACATTATTATTAAGTTTTACAATTTACATTAGGGTTCTCTCTTGGTATTTTACAGTTCTTTGGGTTTTGATGAATGTATAATGTCACATATCATCATTACAATATCATACAGAATAGTTTTAACTGCCAAAAAAATCCCTGTGTACTACCTAGTATCCTTCCCTCACTTTCTGCCTCACCCCAGCCTTTGGCAACCAGCAATATCTATACTGTCCCTATAGTTTTATCTCTTCCAAAGCATTGTATAGTTGGATTCATGCATTATGTAGCCCTTTCACACCAACTTTTTTCACTTAGCAGTATAGTCTATACAATTTATTTCCATGGCGTAATAGCTCATTTCTTATTATTACTGAATAATTCTTCACTGTGTGAATGTAACAGTATTGATTCACCTACTGAAGGACAACTTGGTTGTTTTGGTTTTTGGCAATTATAAACAAAGCTGCTTTAAACATTCATGTGCAGGTTTTTGGATGGACATAAGTTTTTAACTCAATTGGGTAAATACCTGGGAGCATGACTTACTGGCTCATGTATGGTAAAATGTTTATCTTTATAAGAAACTGCCAAACTGTTTTCCAAAGCAGATGTATGATTTTGCATTCTCAAGCATGTGCTTGCTTTGAGATTATATCCTTTTTGAAAAAATAATTTTTTTATTTTTCAGTTAATAGTTGACATACAATATTCTATTAGTTTAAGGGTACATTATAGCGATTAGACATTTATATAACCTAGGATGTGATCACTGATAAATCTAGTAACTATCTGACACCACAGATAGTTATTACAATACTGTATTATTCCCTATGCTGTACTTTACATCCCCTTGACTATTCTGTAAATATCAATTTGTACGTCTTAATCCCTTCCCTTTTTTCCACCCACTCCCCCAACCTCCTTCCATCTAGCAACGATCAAAATGTTCTCTGTGTCTTATGAATTTGTTTTTTTCTTTGCTCATTTATTTTGTTTTCTAGATTTCACATGGTCTTTGTAGTTCTCTGACTTCACTCAAAGCAGTACTGTCTAGGCCTTTCCATAGTGTTGCAGATGGAAAGTTTTTTTCTTATCCATGGTTGAATAATATTCCATTACATATATGTACCACTTCATCTTTATCCGTTCATCTATTGATAGACACTTAGGTTGCTTCCATGTCTCAGCTATTGTAAATAATGCTACAATGAATATATGGATACATATGTCTTTTCATTTTAGTGTTTTGGGTTTCTTGGGTGAATACCCAGAAGCGTCTGTTGTTATAACCTTTATTTTAAAGTGTTTTCTGTGTGGTATTAAGTATGGCTGCCCCAGGTCTTTGTTTCCATTTTCATGAATTTTTTCTGTCCCTCTACTTTCAGTCTTTGTGTATCTTTCAGCGTGAAATGAGTCTCTTGTAGGCAGCATATGTAAGGGTCTTTTTTTTTTTTATCCACTCAGCCACCATATATATTTTGATTAGAGCATTCAAATTTCACTTTTAAAGTAATTGTCGATAGATATGTAGTTTTTACCATTTTATCAATATTTTTTATCTTTTTTTCATCTTCTTAAAGAAGTCTCTTTAACATTTCTTATGATATCATTTTGGTGCTGATGAACTCCTTTAGTTTTTTCTTATCTAGGAAGTGCTTTATCTGTCCTTCAATTTTGAATGATAGCTTTAGCAGGTAGAGTAAGCTTGGTGTAGTAGGTCCTTGCTTTCCATCACTTTGAATATTTCATGCCAGTCTCTTCTGGCCTGCAAATTTCTGTTGACAAATCAGCTGACAGCCTTATGGAAGCTTCCTTGTAAGTAGCGAACTGCTTTTGTCTTGGCTGCTTTTAAGATTCTCTCGTTTTTAACCTTTGTGTATTGGTGTGGACCTATTTGGGTTCATCTTGATTGGAAGACTCTACACTTCCTGGGCTTGTATGTCTATTTCACCAGGTCTGGTAGGTATTCTGTCATTATTTTTTCAAATAGATTTTCATTTTGCTTTTCTGGTTGGGTATTTTCTGCTACTTTGTCTTCCAAATCGCTGATTTGATCCACTGCATCATCTAATTACTGTTGATTCTCTCTAGTATGTTCGTCCTTTTCAACTATTATGTTCGTCACTTATGATTGGTTCTTTTTCATTTTTTTAATCTTTATTTTTACGTTTCTAATTTTGTTGAAGTTCTGACTGAAATTGTTGACCATCCTTATAACTAGTGTTTTGAACTGTTCATCTGATAGATTGCACGTCTCCATTTCGTTTAGTTCTTTTTCTGGAATTTTGTTCTGTTCTTTCATTTAGGATATGTTTCTTTGTCTCCTCATTTTGGTTGCCTCCCTGTGTTTTTCTAGGTATTAAGTAGAGCTGCTATATCTCCTGGTTTTGTTGGAGTGGCCTTATTTAGTAGGTGTCCTGTGGGCCCCAGTGGCACAGTCTCCCTGATCTCTTGAGCTGGGTGCTCCAGGAATGTCCCTTGTGTGGGTTTTGTGTACCCTCTTGTTGTTGTTGAGCCTTGATTGCTATTGGATGGAAGGGATTGACCACACACTGATTTGTTATGAGGATGGGTCACGACTGCAGTGAAGGAGCTGTTGTGCAGGAGGCAACCGTGGAATAGGATTTGCTTTAGCAGGGCTCTGGTGCCTACGGAGACTGCTTTTTGGGTGTGTCATTTGTGGGCATGGTTGAGTGATACTCTAGTCTGGTGTGAAGCTTGCTATTAAGTGTGTTGTTTCTGGGGCCTCTTGGGAGGAGCTCCGGTGCAGGCCAAAGTCAGCTGCTGCCTGTGTCTTGCTTGGGGCCACTTGGTATGAGCTACAAAGTGATCTACCGATGGTTGCCACTTGTACTGGATTTGGAGGTGCCTGTGAGAGGCTTTGCTGTGAATTGAAGCTGGCCGCCACTAGTGCCAGGCGTAGGGCTGCTCTCTGGTGCCTTTTGAGCCACTGCCCCTTTCCTGGAGCTCAAAGTGAGTGATCCCATCATCAAAAGTAAGTTCATTCACAGGCCCTTTAAGCAGAACACCTGGGCCTCGGGAAGTCCTCTGTCTCACTCAACTACAACTCCCACTGGTCTTCACAGCCAGAAGTTATGAGTACTTCTCTTTTCAACGCTGGAACCCTGCCTGGGGATCCTGCTGTAGGGCCAGGACCCCTAGCTCCCCCTGGGGGAACCTTCATAATCAAGATATTTTCCCCAATTTTTAACCACTATATATGGCTGTGGGCCCAGCCTGTTCTGCAACTCCATCCCTCCCACCAATCTCCACATGGCTTCTGTTGTATATCCTTAGTTACAGGATCTCTGTTAGACTTCAGGCAGTTCCCAGTGATGGTTGGTCTCTGTTTTATTTTTAATTTTCATATTATCACGGGAGAAGGTAAGCAGTGTTTACCTACTTTGGTGAAGGTGAACACAGCATTTATCTACTTCTCCATCTTGACCGGAATCCAGATTATACTTTGTCTTGATAGAGGAGGCAAAGTACCATATTTTGCTGTGTATAATACGCACCCACATTGTTGTGCACGTTATACATGGAACTATTATACCTATGGGATGTAATCATTATACCCATGTATAATGTGCATCCTTATTTCTCCCTCAAAAATTTGGGCAAAAAAATGTGCATTATACATGGCAAGATACAGTATATAGAATATACTGTATATATGCTTATGCTGCCTTGTCAGAAACTCCAAACCTGCTTTAGGGTATGTAAACTTCAAGCACAAGTGGAGTGCTCCCAACTCTATTCACTGTTGCTACCAAAAAAAGTTCAGATGTTTTGGGTTTTTGTGGGTTTCCGCACTTTCCTAATTGAACTTTAGCTTCACTAATTTCTGCTCATTTTACCTTTTAAAAGGAATAAATGCATTTAAACTTTGGTGAAGATTTTTCAAAACTCTGCCTAGCTAGCTTTAATGGTCTTCTCCATTAATTTTTTAAAAATATTATTTTATAACTTTTACTGTTCTCTATCTCTTTACCTCCAGATAGAATGCTCAATATACAGATTCCTGAAATGCTACATTTGTGTAATTTTTCAATAAAGAACATTTTGAAAATAGGACAAATGCATGCATATATAAAGACAGGACAGAAAAATATACAAGAAATTATGAACAGAGACTGACCCCATAAAGAAGATGTGCATTTTCCTGTACAGC
Organism: Mormoops blainvillei; assembly: GCA_004026545.1. NCBI lineage: Eukaryota > Metazoa > Chordata > Mammalia > Chiroptera > Mormoopidae > Mormoops > Mormoops blainvillei. Next base: position 151,996 of record PVJD01003139.1, read on the forward strand.
TTTTTGTACCATTTGGATAGTTTTTAATTTTTTCAATTTATTACTTTTTCAATTAAAGAAAAGCTCTAACAATTGAAAGAGGAAAAAAACAATATGCAATTCCAAATGTACATATGCATACATCACAGGAAAGTAGCTCTAGACAGATGCGTATCCATATCTGTTAACAGTGCTTCTTCTCAGGAGAGAGGGATTAGTTGGCAAGAGATGTTTTATTTAAGACCAGTGTGAACTGGAAAAGTACACAAAACATTTTCATACACCTGGAAAAAAATAAAATTAACACAAGCCCTTTAATCACCCTCAGATCAAGGAACAGATCCATTTCCCCTAGAAGACTTTTCCCTCATACCACTGTCCAAGAAGTACCTCCTCTTTTCCAAGCAATATCATCTTTTTCCACAAACCAAAGATAATGTTTTGCCTGTTTTTGAATTTCATATAAATAGGTTACACAAGATGTATTTTTTTTGTCTCTGGTTTATTTTGCTTCACATTATGTGAGATTTATCCATGTTACCACCTATGGCATAACATTTGCTGCATAGTATTCCATTATATATCTCAGTTACTTCATTTTACTGTGATGGAAATTGGGGGTGTTTTTGACTTATCATAAAAAAATCCTCAAGGACATTTGGGCTTTTTATGACTTCTGTTGTATGTGTGCATGCCTCACCTGCTTTACCTGTTTTCTGCTGGCATTGACCTTTGGTGTGGATTACAGTTGTGCAAAGTACCTGCAGTCCCGCAGCAAGATGCCGTTAACCCCTTGTCAAGCCTGCAGACTCTGCCCCTGCTGGGCACAAGGATGGGGGTGTGGCCCCCTCCAAAGGACGCACCTACTCCAGACACAGTCTTTGCTAGGGGGCCCCTTTTCTATTATTAAGGGAAGTTTGAGCATCTTTTCACATGCTTAAGAAACAAGTTTTCTATCAAGAACATAGTAAACGTATACACATACACACATACACAGAGGTCTGTCCAGAAAGTATCCAGACATGTACTATGAAAAAGAGAGACATTTATTGAAGAAGATACAAGATAAAAAAATTATATGTAGGACAGTGATGCCTCAGTCCCCTTCAAAGTAGGCGCTTTGGGACCTCACACAATTCTCCCAGTCGCCATCAGCTTCCCCATTATATTTTCCTAAATCTCATTTATGGTCTGAAATCTCCTCCCTTTCAAATGCAATTTTAGTTTTGGGGAAAGCCAGAAGTGGCAGGGTGCCATATCTGGGCTGTAGAAGGGCTGAGTTACCTGGGTGATTTGTTGTTCCCCCAGAAAACTCTGAGTGGACATGATGCATGAGCAGGAGTGTTATGGTCGTGATGAAGTTGCCAGTCACCAGTTGCCCATAGCCATGGCCTTCCGAATCATCCAGATAGTTTCCATGGATGTTCATGCTTAACACAAAATCTGATGCATATTCATTGCTCTACTCACTCAGTCATTTTGAATGTGATAACCACACAGTATGCATGTTCTCTCAGCTGGCATCTACCGTCCCCCCTTTCTAGTATGGTGAAGTTGTCATTGTTTATGCATGAACATTCCAGAGCATTCTCCTTGGCTGCCAGATTCCATCATTGTTGCACAAACCATTCTCGTTACATTAACAGTGGCTGAACTTTTTCCAGACAGACGTCATATACCTAGAAGTGGAATGTGTGGGTCATAGGGAATATTTATTTTCCACTAGTAACTGTTGTTATTTTTATTTCTCTACTAATACATCCCTACATAACTCAGATACAACACCAACCAGATTTGCTACTTCTGTTTCGTATTGTAGAGGGCTATTATTTCCACCAGATATCTACTTGCCTTCATCTAGGCCAGTGATTTTCAGCCATTGTGCTGCAAGAATTTTTAAATTGAATTTATTGGGGTGACATTGGTTAATAAAATTATATAGGTTTCAGTTGTACAATTTATACTACATCATTGCCTATTGTATTGTGTGTTCCCTTCCCCATAGTGCGGACAAGTTAAGTCTCCTTTCTCACCATTTATTTCCCTGTACCCTCTTCTACCTCCCCCCACACCCTGCAAGAATTTTTAAAACATATAATACCTGACTATTTAATCAGAGGCACTGACCTCTTTTCGCTTAGATTGTCAAATTAAAAAAAAATGACAACAGCCAACACAGCAATAGCCATCCTTTGTGAGTGAATCAGAATTGTACCTTTTTTTTTTTTTTTTTTTGGTCAGTTCATCAAAAAATATAATATATTTTTTGGTGTTCTATAGAATTTTAGTAATTAGTTTATGTGTGCCATTAGATGAAAAAGGTTGAAAATCACTGCTCTAGGCTGTTTATTTTTCTCCACCCTATTAATGGCAAAAAAGGTTTCCAAAGTTTATATTCCCATAAGCACTGTATTATTGTTAGTTGCTGTATAGTCAAATCAATATTTGGAATTGCTCATCTTTTGCATTTCCGCTATCATGGTGGATCTATGTACTATTTGACATAGAGGGAATGTGTATTACCTTCTGTATGAATAAAAGGGAATGTATAAGAACATTTACTAAGGTTTTTTTTGTTTGTTTTTTGGTGGACATCGGAAGATTCATCTTATCTATGATACAGTTGTGAAAATAATTGGTTTTGATGAGTTCTGAATTTGCCAGTTCACACTATTGTTTCTTTAATAATTTCAAAGTAGCTTATGTGTTCACCATTTTTCTCCTTTCCTCAAAATATTGTTAGAAAAAAATATTGTATTTTTTACTATTGGAAAATATTGTAAAGTATAATGGTGGTTAGAGCTATCTACCATTGATATTTAATTTAGTATTTTAATTGTTTCCTAAATATCTTCCCTTTTCTGGCTCGACGTGGATAGGTAGGAATCACGAACCTATAACAAATCATAAATGATTAAATTTAAAATTGGCCGGATGTTATGGTTCTCAAAAAGTTTATATAGAAACTAAAAACAGTTCAGTTTCACAAGCATTTACTAGGGTTACTAAGTTAAGTTGTATAAGAAATACTGAGTTCAAGATAAAAAGATTTAAAATTAAGTGTGAGTATACCCCCGCCATACATACACTATTATAAACCAGTTTATGGGTAACGGCCAAAAGTGATTTAGAAGGCTTTTATCATCACTGTTGCCTTGGAAATACTTGATTATACTTGAAAAAAGTATTTTTTCATTCTGAGATTTTCAGCATGGCTCTAAATTATCCATTATGCCTTCTCTTTGGGAATGTCTGAATAAATACCTATTAATTAACTAGTAAGCATCAATTCCAATGTCTCATATGTGTCTACAAACATGTTCTTGACCACTTAATACTCCATATACTTATATAATATAGAATCTGGCATTTTAAAGTTGAAACAGCTGGTAAAATTAACTGACACTTCAGCGAGTGCTTATTGCCTAACGAAAGAATTTCATGTTAGCTGCAAAGTTGGCCAGAAAGGGCCTATGTATAGACAAGAGTACGCCTGTCTTCTTGGAGATGACTCATGGGACTAATTAAAGTTTTGGGGGAGGAAGGAAGATGGGAGCTATGTTTTGAAGGAGGGAAATGCTAATTAAAACCTCAAAGAGGATGTAAATATTAAGAAATCTTACGATATAGTAAGACTGTAGAACAGTGGAGTCCCTCACATACTGCTGGCACAACCATTTGGAGGAATGATCTGGCAGTATTTAATACATCTTTAAAAGTACATACTTAATCTTTAACATATATACTTCTAGATATTTAGTCTACAGAAAATCTTATACATGTATGCAAGGGTATTTTCGCAGTACTATTCATTACATTGTTTTATAATAACAAAAGGACTGGAAACAATGTAAACATCCAATAGTAGAGAAATGAATAGAATTGGAGGATTCATACAGTGGAATACAAGAATGCTATATACTAGTATTTTACTGTATGAATCTATACTATGGATAAACCTCAAAAGTACAATATGAATAAAACAGCAAATTAGAAAGGAATATATAATACATAATACCACTGATAAAAATGAAAAAGTATTCTCACAAAACAAAGTATATACTAATAATGGATGTATACAAACATGCATATTAGTCCTAGCTGGTGTGGCTCAGTGGATTGGAGTGCTAGCCTGCAAACCAAAGAGTCGCTGGTTTGATTCTCAGTCAGGGTACGTGCCTGGGTTGTGGGCCAGGTCCCCAGTTGAGGACGTGCAAAAGTCAGCAACACATTGATGTTTCTCTCTCTCCCCTCCTTCCGCTCTCTAAAAATAAAATAAAATATTTTTTAAAAATATTAAAACAAGGATGAGAAAGATACACTGCAAGTTCAAAAAAGATCTGTAAACTTTTTTTTTTTCAAAAGAGCATCTGATCCAACATTATATATCTGCTTGATTCTGAAAAGTAATGGACACAACAGTCTCTAATATTCTGTATGTTTGAAATGAAAGACCTAAGCTTAGACATTATGGATAGGGTAGTTGGTAAAAACTTTTGAATGCTATATTCTAAGTTCTAAATTTAAGATAATAAGCAATAGGTAGTCAATAGAGTTTCTAAAGTAGATCGAAGATGAGAATAACCCCTGAAGAAACCTGATCTATTTAACTACATAATTAAATGGAATGGAGTTGGGAGATACTAGGATTGATTGGCTTATCTATCCACCCTACCAGTCATAAAGTACCACAGGTCCTTGAAAACCATTATTTTAATCAATTTACAGTATTCCTTATAATGTTGATAAGATGCTATAGGAACTTAACTCTTTTCTTTTTTGCAATCAGTATGCTCTTAATTAACTGATGAAGCATTATACACCATAACTTCATAAATATAAACTTATATAGTATATTATCATGATGTAATATAAACGTATGCTATTGTATATGACCATTAAATTTAGTACAAATACATTTAATAGCCTAAAAATAAGCCCTCAGTATGTTTTTAATTTTATTTTACTTTATTTTCACTTTTTAAAATTTTATTGTTTATACTATTACAGTTGTCCTTGCTTTTTTTCCCGTTGCCTATCTCTACCCAGCCCCATCTCCACTCCTCCCTCAGTCAGTCTCCATATTGTTGTCCATGTCCATAGGTCATGAATAAATGTTCTTTGGCTAATCCTTTCTCCATCTTTCATACAGTCCCTCCCCCCGACCTCCCCTCTGACAGCTTTCAGTCTGTTCCACGTATCTGTGCTTCTGTTTTTATTTTGTTAGTTTACTTTGTTCATTAGAATCCACATATAAGTAAAGTCATCTAGTATTTGTCTTTCACTGACTGGCGTATATCACTTAGCATGATATTCTCCAGGTCCGTCCATGCTGTCACAAAAAGTGACTGTTGCTTTTTTACTGCTGCATAGTACTCCATTGTGTAAATGTACCACAGCTTTTTTATCCACTTACCCACTGATGGGCACTTAGGCTGTTTCCAGATGTTGGCTATTGTAAATAATGCTGCTGTGAACATAAAGGTGCGTGCATTTTTTTGTATTGGTGTTTTGAGATTCTTAGGATATATTCCCAGAAGTGGAATTGCCGGGTCAAAAAGGGGTTCCTTTTTTAATTTTTGGGGGATACTCCATACTCTTTTCCACATTAGCTGCACCAGTCTGCTTTCCCACCAGCAGTGCACTAGGGTTCCCTTTTTCCCACGTCCTCGTCAACACTCATTGTTTGTTGACTTTAGTGATGGTATCCTTTCTGACAGGTGTGAGGTGATATCTCATTGTGGTTTTAATTGTATCTCTGATGATTAGGGATATTGAACATTTTTTTTAATATGACTGTGGGCCATCTGTATGTCCTTTTTGGAGAAGTGTCTATTCAACTCCTTTACCCATTTTTAATTGGATTATACGTCTTTTGGGGGTTGAGCTGTATTAGTTCTTTGTACATTTTGGAGATTAAACCCTTATCAGATATATCATTGGCAAATATGTTCTTCTATGCAGTGGGTCCCCTTTTCATCTTGCTGATGGTTTCTTTAGCTGTACTGAAGCTTTTAAATTTGATGTAGTCCCATTTGTTTATTTTTCTCCTTTGTTTCCCTTCCCCTAGAAAATATATTGGCAAAAATATTGCTACCTGAAATATCTGAGATTTTACTGCCTATGTTTTATTCTAAGATTTTTATGGTTTCATGACTTACATTTAAATAAATTTATTCATTTATTTATTTTGCTTTTATACAATTGTTGTTCAAGTATAGCTATCTCCATTTTCCTGCCACCACTTTCCCCTGCCTGTCTCATGAATTACATTTAAGACTTTTATCCATTTTAAGTTTATTTTTGTGTAAGGTGTAAGTCGGTGGTCTTGTTTCATTGTTTTGCAGGTACCAGTCCAGTTTTTTCAACATCATTTATTGACGAGACTGTCTTTGCTCCATTGTGTGCTCTTATCTGCTTTGTGAAATATCAATTGACCATAAAGGCATGGATTTATTTCTGGGCACTCTGTTCTGTTCCATTGATCTATATATCTGTTCTTATGTCAGGACCAGGCTGTTTTGATTACGTTGGGCTTATAATATAGTTTGATATCAGGTATTGTGATTCCTCTAACTTTGTTCCTCTTCACAAGATCACTGAGGCTACTTGGGCCTTTTTTTGTTCCATATAAATTTTAGGGTTATTTGTTGTGGATCTGTTAAATATGCCATTAGTATTTTAATAGGAATTTTGTTGAATCTAAAGGTTGTTTTGGGTAGTATGGGCATTTCAATGATGTTAATTCTTCCAATCCATGAACATGGTATACACTTCTGTTTATTTGTATCTTCCTCAGTTTCTTCAGTGTCCTATAGTTTTCTGTGTGCAGGTCTTTTACCTCCTTGGTTAAAATTATACGTAGGTTTAACTCTAGTTTATATCAGTTAGATTAAATTAAAATTGATTTCATTATATGTCATTTCACTTAAAATCCAGACCTATCTACAGTGTTAAGTGAGGACTTAACTGTAATGAGGGTTTACAAAGTACCAACTGTGGAAGTATAAATAAAGGGGGAAATTAAAAGGAGAATTAACACCAAACTTAAGCAAGATAAAGACATCATAAGAAAACTGCAGATCATTATCCCTAATGAGTATAGAAAAAATCTTCAACAAAATACCAACAAACCAATAAAACATATAAAATGGATCATATATCACAACTAAGTGCCATTTATCCCAAGAGTACAAAATGAATTCAACATACATAAAGCATTCAATGTAATACACCAAATAATAGAAAAGGAAGGAAAAAAAACACCTGGTTATCTCAATATAAAAAGAATTTGCCAAAATTCAACACCTATTCATGATAAAAACACTCAGTAAACTAAGAACAGAAGGGAATTTTCTCAACCTCATAAAGGGCTTTTATTAAAAAAAAAATTAACAGCTAGCATACTTAATAATGAAAGATTGAATGTTTTTCCTCTAAGATCAAGAATAAAGACATGGGTATCTTGCTCTCACTACTTCTCTTCAGCATTATACTGGAAGTTCTAGCCAGGGCAAATAAGCAACCAAAAGAATTAAAGGAATTAAAGGCATTGGGTTAGAAAAGGAATAAAACGATCTCTTATCAGATGACATAATTTTTTAAAAAGAAAATCCTAAAGAATCCACTTAAAAAAAAAGCCTGTTAGAACTAATAAATGAGTTCAGCACGATTGTAGAATACAAGTTCAATATAAAAAAATCAGTTGTATTTCTATACTAACAGTGAACAATCTGAAAATTAAATTAAGAAAACATTTCCATTTATAGCAGTATCAAAAAGAATAAAATAGGAAGAAATTTTAACAGAGGAAGTAAAAGACCTGTACACTGAAAATTGCAAAACACTGTTGAAAGGAAGACCTAAATAAATGTAAAGACACCCCTTATCTTAGATTAGAACACTTAATATTGTTTAGATAGCAGCACTCTCTAAATTGTGCAGATTCAACACATCACCTATCAAAATCTCAGCTGAGTTTTTTGTAGAAACTGACAAGTAGATCCTCAAATTCACATAGAAATGCAAAGGATCCAGAATAGCTAAAACAGTTTTGAGAGAGAACAAAGTTAAAGGACTCAACATTTTATAATTTCAAAACTTCCTGTAAAGTTATAGTAATCAAGACGGTGGGGTACTGGAATAAGGATAGACATATATAGATCAATGGAATGGAATTGAGAGTCCTGCAACAAACCCTTACATTTATGGCTAGTTAACTTTTGCCTAAGGTTCCAAGATGATTCAGTGGGGAAAGGATAGTCTTTTCCACAACTGGTGCTGAGACAACTGAATATCCACATGCAAAAGCATGAAGTTGGATTTCTACCTTTTATACAGTATACGAAAATCAACTCAAGGCCCTGGCCAGGTAGCTCATTTGATTAGAGCGTCTTCCTGATACGCCGTGGTAGTGGGCTTGATCTCCAGTCAGGGCCCATATGGGAAGCAACCAATGAATGCATAAATAAGTGGAAAAACAAAATCAATATTTCTCTTTCTCTCTTCACCCCTCCCCTTCTTGCTCTGCCCCTCCCCTTCCTTTCCTCCTTCCCTTCTTTCCTCTCTCTAAATAAAATGAAAAATGAAAAATGAAATAATTTTTGAAAAAATGAAATAATTTTTGAAAAAATTTCAGTAAAAATGAAAAAAAATTAACCCAGAATTAATAAAAGACCTGAAATAAGAGCTGAACTATAAAACTCTTAGAGTAAAATATAGGGTTTTGTACAGTTACTGTATGACACAGCAGTTCTCCCAGGTGTATACGGAAGAGAAACAAAAACCCATGTCCATATAAAAACTTGTTTTCATGATCTTGAATGAGACAGTGGTTTCCTACATATGTTACCAACAGCATAAGAGAAGAAAATGAAATACAGTATACTTTCTTCAAAATTGAAAATTTTTGTGTTTCAGGAGACAGTATCATGAAACTGAAAAGACAACCCACAAAATAAGAAAATATTTGCAGATTACATATCAAATAAGGGGCTTATATTTAGAATATACATAACTCTTACAACTCAGCAATAAAAAGACAGCCCAATTAAAAAGTGGGCAAAAGTTTTAAATAGTCATTTCTTCAAAGAAATTATGTACATAGTCAATAAGTTCATGAAAACTTCCTCAACATCCTTAGTCATTAGGGAGATGCAAATGAAAACCACAATGAGATACCACTTCACACTCAGTAGAATGGCTAGAATCCAAACGTCAGTAACAAGCATTGGTAAGGATGTGGAAAAATTGGAACACTCATACGCTACTGATGGGAAACCCACTTTGGAAAACCATCTGGCAGTTTCTCAGACAAACATACAGTTACCATATGATCCAGCAGTTCTCCTAGGTACAATATATACTCAACAGAAATGAAACCCATGTCCATGCAAACCTGTACAGCATTATTCATAATAGCCAAAAGGTGGATAGCCAAAACAATCCAAATTACCACCAACAGATGAATGGGTAAAGAAAATGTGATACAGCCACACAATGTGTTGTTATTCTTTCATAAACTGGAATGAAGTACTTCAGTATATGCTACAACTTAGATGAACCTTGAAAACATTATGCTAAGTTAAAGAAGTCGGTCACAAAAGTTTACAAAAAAGTTTTGAGGTGATAGAAATCTTCTAAAACTTATCTTGTTGATTGTTGTAAAACTCTGTATTGGAAACCACTGAATCGTACTCCTTAGAGTACACTTTATGGTATATGATTTATACCTCAAAAATATTTTAAAACACTTCTTTATATTTTAGAAATGTGTTTATGTAGTGTTAATGTGATTGTTAGTAATCCAGAAATGAGTTACTGTTATAAGGCTTACAGATTTTCTCTGATAAATTTATTAAATTTAGAGTCAGTTACAGAATTAACACATTAATAGGTTATTTCTAAGTATTGATATATGATGATTGCATAGTGACGTTATCTACTTTCTTATATATATTGACTTACAGTATTTATAAACTGCAAATATACTGATGTACTCCAAGATCAGAGAGCAAATATAGATAAAATAAGTAAAACTATGGCTTTAAAATGAAATATATTTGGAAACAGGATACTCTCAAATTCCACCTGTTAACTGACATTGGATGATCCAGAAACATGCTACTGCACAGCTCTTTGTTGATTTAGTTGCTGTCGTGACCCGATACATTCATGTTCAACAGGAATCTTACTGTACATTGGCTAGTTTGATAGAAAGTAAGGTGTGAAGTAGGAATTGATGAGTATACTGATAATTGATTATACCTTTAACATCCTGCCTCTACGTGTATTTTCAACAGATAGCTATAAAATGCTTTAAGATGGTACCTGGAATGGAGTTAGTAAAGGTTGACTTTTTACACTAAAGCTGTCTGAGGTCCACCTTGTCAGTGAAGATTACCTCAATATTTATTGAATGGAACAAAATGGAACACGTGGAGCAGACTGTTGAGTCTTACAGCAACCTTTGGTAGATGTAGTAGGGGCAGTTGAATGAGAAAATTAAAGAGGATGCAAGCAAGAGTAAGTTAAGTGCTAAGGTTTAAAGTACCTTTATTAGATAAACATATTTCGGATATAGCACTTCAGTTACATTTTATAATGTAATTTATATCTAAAGCTTATGTATTTATATGTTAAGGAAGTAAAATCATGTTACTTTTTTAAAACACAAAGATTTTGAGAGGGGATAAAAGCTAAAAATTTGCCAGTTTTATGCTAAACTTAAAGGTACTGGCTGTGTTGCCCCTGAGTTAATTTTATTAAATCTATAGTTACTGGTATCTGTATTTTGAAATAATACTATGGTTTAATTTTTTTTTAAAGATTTTAGAGGGAAGGGAAGGAGCAAGAAAGGGAGAGAAACATCAATTTGTGGTTGCCTCTTGCGTGCCCCCTACTGGGGACCTGGCCTGCAACCCGGGCATGTGCCCTGACTGGTAATCAAACCAGCGACCCTTAGGTTCACAGACTGGCATGCAATCCGCTGAGCCACACAAACTAGGGCCTGTGATTTAATTTTTTAAATCTTACAACTTCGTAGTTAAAACTGTAAGAACACTAATATTTTAAATATGTAAATTGTACATAAATGAATTTATTTTAGCTTATAGCTTATATTTATTGCTAAGAAAATTATATTTTAGCATTTTACCGTAAATTAAAATTTGTGGAATCTTTAAAATTGCTGTGTTTTGCTGGTCTATTTAAGGTCTTTATAACTTGAGTACAGAATTTCAGAGTTCATATTGATTAAAAAAGATCAGTCCAGCTGCACTCTGTGAAATTACAAGTGGGAGGTTTTCAGAAGCTATATTATGAAAAAGGAAAGCTATGATGTAGAATGTTGTAAGACACCAGAAAGAAACACTGTTTTAGTATTCATGTTTAAAGATTATTCTCATTATATTTTAATTAATTTGTTAATATGTTTGAAATGACTGTATTTCACATGTACACACAAACTTTTCATTTGGATAATTTATTTACTAAGTTCAAAATAACCTAATAGTATTTGTTATCCACATAACTTTGTCATTATAAAACTTTTGCAACTTAAGAATTCTTTTAATGACTTTTTTTGACTTGATCATATTGTAAGATGTTATCTGGTCTTAATATTCATTATTTTAATTCAAAATCTCTATAAAATCTTGCGCATTTAAGTTTTAGTGAATAATGGATTGATTTCAATATATTGATGCAATTTGTGTAAGAAAACTTACTCTTCTGTGAGAATACTGTCCGCATTTAAGATAGACTATTTTACTTGTTAAATGTAAAGAAGTAATTTTTATTAGATAAATCAGTTCATTTTCAAATGTATGCATTCATACTGGGAGTGTTCATGTTAAGGGGGGTATATTATCATTTAAGTATAGTCTGTATGAACAGTGAATTCATATTTTAAACTCATCCTAAAATGAACAAAATAAATAATAAGTGGGAAAATACTTGTTAACAATAAAATAAAACAGAACTTTTAGGTGCTAATGTTGTAATCATCCCCTAGGGTAATCTTGATGCCTAGGACCTATTTTGAAAGCCAATTTTAAAGAACAGTAGAATTACTAAAAATATATGCACATGCAAACCCAAATAATGACATCTGGAAGTCAGAATTGACAGTGATAGTCTAATTATTGTAAAGTCTACATATAATTTTTCTTTAAAATAACTTTATTTTCTTTAATGGAAAAATTTAAGTATGATCTTTTAATAGTACTGGCTTTAGAAACTAAAGATTTAATTGTTGTCATCTCTTACATATATCTTACATATATCAGTGGAATACATGGCACACTTGCGCAGATATGACCCTTTCTAGTAGTAGTAATAAGAGAATGAAGAACAAAGCTACTTATAAGCCATTCTGAAGTAGTGAAGACACATATCCTTAGTTGCTGCTGTACACACAGAGACCATATGTGTGTGCATATACACATCTGAATATCCACATATATGTATGTGTGTGTATATAGCAACTTTGAAGACAAATGAGCCTAAAAAGAACAGTTTTTTAAAAGTATTTTCTAATTATATTCTCCGTACTCTTCTATCTTAGCATTGTACTGTAACTATTTCCCTTACTGATTCACTCTTTTATCCCCAAATAGTGCCTAACATATAGTATTTCCCCATTAATTGTCAAATAACGAATTAAAATGAGTGGATGGTTAACAGATCTCAGTTTGTACACTGTTTTCAAACATAAGAGGTCTGTCCAGAAAGTATCCAGCCACACAACAAGGGGGGTAGTAGAGACATTTATTGAAGAAGATACAAGAAACATTATACTTAGAATAATGACAGCTCAGTCCCCTTCAAAGTAGGCACTTTGGGACCTCACACAGTTCTCCCAATCACCATCAGCTGCCCCATTGTATTTTCCTGAGTTTCGTCGATGGTTTGAAATTTCTTCCCTTTCAGAGGTGATTTGTTTTGGGAAAAGCCAGAAGTCACAGGGTACCAGATCTGGGCTGTAGAAGCACTGAATCACCTGGGTGATGTTTCCCCAGAAAACTGTGCAGGAGATGTGATGCATGAGTGGTACATTGTGATGAAACTGCCAGTCACCATTTCCCCATAGCTGCTGCCATTTTTGTCATATTTCATCTCTCAACTTAGGAAGAACATTGATTAATTGTTTGGCTTGGAGGGGCATACTCATGATGGACAACACTTTCCCAATCAAAAACCACAGTTAACATGGTCTTGATCTTGCTGTGACTTTTCCACACCATCTTCAGGCATGGAGAACCAGACAGCTGCCATTGGGACGACTGGGCTTTCCTTTGCAGATCATGCATCATACCTGTAGACCCATGATTCATCTCCAGTTATAACCTTCCTGAGGAAATTTGGTTATCTGGTAGTGGTTTGAATCAAGTCATTAGCAACTGCAGCACAATGTTCCCTCTGCTCTGGTAGCAGAAGCTGTGGAACAAATTTTGCCATGACATGCTTCATGCCAAATCCTGTATCAAAGTCTCAGACACAGTAGTTTTTGGAATCCCCAGATTCTAATTTTCAGAGTGTCAGTCACCAATTTTTGTTGATTGCAGTGCATACACATTCACCATTTTCAGATGTTCTGCTTGCTGCAGGTGTTCCAGAATGTGGATCACTTTCAACAGATTCTGAACCAGCTTTGAAACGTTTGTACCACACTTTTATTTGTGCTGCACTCATTGCATTGTCCCCAGAAGAATAGTTTTTGCAGAGGAATGTTCAAGCTTAATGCAAAATTTGATGCAGATTTTTTCCTCTCTTTGCTCTGTCATTTTGAAAGTGACGGCCACACAGCACGCATGCTCATTCAACGGCTTCTACTGCCCCCACTGACTAGTCACAGTGAAGTCATCATTTTTCATTCATGTGCATTCCAGTCCACCTTCCTTAGCTGCCAGGTTACACTGATGTGATGAAAACCATTCTCATTATATTAACAATGGCTGGACATTTTCTGGACAGACCTTGTATATACTTGAATCTGCAAATTTTTATTCTTTATAGGACTAAAAACTAAACTCAGATTCCTTAGTTTGATCATTGTTCTTTTATTTTATTTACAAACATTAATGTCTATTTAGATTTTAGCTGAAATATGCTTTATTAGCCTCCCCGTCTACAGATTTACAGGATCTAGTGAAGTACAGACAAAGCTTGAGTCAAAGTTCTTATAATCATGTCAATTTAATAGCACTTTGATAAATAAATAATTGAGACTTATTTGTGAATTGATAGTAAATTCAGGTGAAATGAATTTCCCAGCTTAACTTCATAGGCAAATCAGATAACAAGTTCAAACTTAGACATAGTATGGTTAAGATGCCTACAGTTTATCAAGGTGAATAAATCCAAAAAGTAGTTGGAAATGTAAGTTTGGAGCTTGGGGAATCTAGAGCTGTACTGTCTAATATGGTAGCCATTAAGTGTGTGAGTGAGTCTGTTTAAACTAATTAAAATTGAATAAGATTACAAATTCAGTTTATCATTCAACTAGTCACATTTTAAATGCTCGGTAGCATTTACACACCCGGTCGCGTGTACACACCCACTGCATATACAGCTACATGTAGCTAGAGGCTATTACTAGACATCATGAATATAGAATTTTCCCATCATCTCAAAGTTCTGTCAGCTAGCCCTGGTCTCAAAGCCAGAGAATAAGATTTAGGGAGTTATTTAGATATGGACATTAGTTAATACAGCAAACATTTGTTCAACTTCTGTAGCCCCTGTGTGCTGTAGTGGATGTGGCAACATGTAAACAGTTGAATACAGTTATGTGCTAAGTGTTGGAAGGATGTACAAAGTGCTGTGAGCCCTGATATAGGAATAATCTAAGTCCGCTTTAGGGTCTAAGCACCTTGAAAGATGAGTAGAATTGCATGAAGAAGAAATTCTTTGTTCACAGGCTGAGTCCTCATTTGTAGCGAGGTTCAGTATAGGAAAATGTTAGTTGGCAGAAGTTAAGTCTGAATCAAATGTCATACTAGAGAATCTTAAGTCATAGACCAGAAAATGAAGATGAAGCTATTGACCATGAAATGCTAGATTGAAAGGAATAGAACAGACGGATAGCTGGAAAGCTAAAGGGTGGTCAGTACAGGAAAATATGGAAAGTAAGAAGCAGGTTGCAGACCAATTTAAGAGAAATCTCATAAACATTTTGTTTTCAGTGTATTCTCTCTTATTTGCAAATTGGTCCACTTCTTCAGGGCTAGGGGCAAATCCTCAAAGCAACAGATGTGCACTGATAAAAAAAGTAATACTAAGAGCAGTATAGAAAGAGCTTACAATAACAATAGCTAACATGTAAATAAATAGTGCTTACTATATGCCAGTCACTGTCCTGAGCACTTGATATATGTTAACACATTTACTCATCACAACAACCCCATGGTAATTGAGGTGATCTGAAGACCTTTAGCCCCAGAATGGAAAACTCCATTGTTAAAGGTATGTTAATTATTACTTGAGGGTACAAGGTCTGAAAGGTATTTCCTTTTATCATTGTTCTCAGTTTCATTAAATTGGCACCCTCAAGCAAGCATGAAGAAGTTGGATAAGGAAGAAGAAAAGGATCAGGCATTCCAGATAGTTTTATTCATGTGCTTTCTGTAATTTGAGGGTTGTTGTTACGGGCTGAATTGTGCTCCCCACCCCACCCAAAATTCGTATATTGAATTCTACCCTGACCCACAGTACCTCAGAATATGACTGTATTGGAGATAGAGTATTTAAGGAGGTAATTAAGCTAAAATAAGGTTGTTAGAGTAGACTGTAATCTCATAGAATTTTCCCTTTTACTAGTGTCTTTATAATAGAGTATATGGACACAGATACACTTAGAGGGTAGATTATGTGGAAAATACAGGAAGAAAGTGTCCATCTACAGGCCAAAGAGCGAGACCTCAGAAGAGACCAACACTTTGTGCATCTTGATTTCTAACTTCTCCAGAATTGTGAGAAAACAAATTTTGTTTAAGCATCCTGGTCTGTGGGACTTAAATGGCAGCTCCAACAAACTAATATGGTAGCAAAGATGATATATTTATAAACACCGGAAAGCACTGATATTTGTTTTTGATTTCTGGGTTGATTTTCTTGCTTTGTCTGCTAACCCCTAACTGAGTTTCATAAATAGAACTGTGAGGTGTTTGCTTTGTTCTCCTCAGATCTAACTTAACGTCAGTCTTAATATACAGTGAAGAATGTAGGTTGCATGACCTTTCAGGTAGAGAGGAGAAAGTAAATTATGTCTGTAAAATTGATGCTGTCCATAAACATTTCTTTCTTTATTTTTTAAATGATTATATTTGGTTTTATAGGTTTTATTTTACAAAAATGAGCATTTTTAGATGAACATTTAGTGAACATTTTTAGAAATTAATACATCCTTAAATATTTTATAGTTAAATATATATCGCTCAAAATAAACAATTAAACTGATAGCATTTTACAGAAACAAACTTTAAAATTACTTCCTAAATCCAAAAGGTTAAGTTTTTGTTAACTGTACACAACAAATTACTTATAATAACTTGTTTTTTCTTTTTGTTTCCTTTAGAGGTTATAGAATATTAACACTAACCTTTTATCTCTTACCTGACTTGAGGATTTAAAGCATTGATGCTCTGGAAAAATGAAAACTTGGTTTTTCTGATGGCCACCTTAGCAACTTAGAAGTAATCACATTAGAAAACTGATTATTAACCCGAGATTCAGGTTAGAGAAAAAATACCAAACTCCTCACCCTCTAAATACTATCTATATAATGTTTGGAAAAATTTCCAGGGTGATTCTAAGATGTATTTCCTTTCTTCTAGCGCATGCACATCTTCTCATTTAATACACTTGAATGATGCTGTGGGTCAGGTGTAAGATTGCTATTTTTCTTATTCTTACATATAAAGAACTTAGACTGACAGCAGTTAAGTAAAATTGAAGCAGATGAACAAGGAATTTTATATTATCTTTGAAACACAAAAGAATATTTCCAGTTAGATTTAGAATAATTAATAGCAATTGAGTACTAGGTAATACGGTTTAATTTATACCTAGGTGGTTATGTTTTTAAAATATTGTTCACTTAGTACTGTGTTCCCATTAAAATACATGCAAATAGTATGAGAACAGATTATGCCTTGATATTTGAACAGTTATTTATACAGACAAAGCATAAATAAATTTTGGCACTTTTATTTAGTAGTTCACATTTCAGGGTGGTACCTGAATCCTCTTTTTTTTTTTTTTATTGTAAGTGTTCAGTAGAATTTACCTCACTTTAAGTGGCTAGTTGCTATAAATTTTGAAATGCACTGAGAGTTTACAAGGGAATAGTTGTTTGGTATTGGGAAACGTAGTGACTTTTTAAATAATACCAATAATTTTATCTAGTTCACTTTTCAAAAAAAGTAATCTGGATTAGATTAAATGATATCTCAGATATTCTTCAGGTCTAACTTTTCCTGAGTTGTATGGTCTCTGTTTGTTTAGAGGTGTTCGTGTCAGGCTTGAAAATTTCTTGTATCTGTGCCCCTTGGTCCTTCTCTTTCCTTCCTCACTCCAGAGACATCTTTTTCTACTATCCTGTTCTTTGTCCTTCCCAAGTAAAAATTTTGTATTTGATCCTTTTAAATTTTATGTCTTCTTCCATAACTTCTCCAAGCCATTTTATTTTTTAAATTACTTACTAGAGACTTTAAGGAGCATTACATGTTAATTACATTTTTCTGGATTTTTTGTAGTCTTCATTAATGTATATACTGGACATATATATCACTTTAATCAGTGACATTTTTAAATAGAATGCCTTTTTTGTGTTTCTTTTTAATGTAACATTTTTATATAAATATTTCCATGCATTGTTATAACCTACTTGTAAGATTAATTTAAAAATCTATATGGTATGGTGTCATTTACAGTCATTGTCATGTTTATTATTACAGAAGTAATATAAATAGTAGTAGTACCGAATATTTAAGTTCAGAATACATGTAAAATGTTCACTCAATCTACATATCTCAGTTTAGAATGCTACAAGTTGAACTGTTGGCACATATTCATGAATTTGATCTTTATCAATTGTCTGCTCACCCCTGTATTAATTCAAACCAGGCATTAAAAGTTCCTAGGATTTGCACTAAAGGTTGATAAAGGAAAACTGCCTGGCTGATCTGTTTTCTGAATGAGCTCTTGAACATGGCACCTGATCTATTATTACTAGGGATGTAAGAAGTAAAAGAAACTAAGTGGAGAAAACAAACATAATTGAGTAGTTTTACGAAGAGTGCAATAAAACTGTGCATTTGAGTACAATTCTAAGAGCATGATTATTTGTTTCTGTGAAGTTTGAAGATACTGAACAATTTATTTTTAAAAATCCGATCAAGTTCTACATAGATACTCTATAATACTGTATTTTTAAAATATGCTCTGTATTCACAAAATGATTAATAATCTACCAGGGTTCCTCTCCTGTCACATTTCTGAGAGTTACTTTGTTTATAAGATTTCTGGGGTCACTGAATTCCAAAATATATGTCAAGAAGCTATACTAAATCATTTATGATTATGCTGGAAACAGTTTTTTGGCCTATTTTATCTCAAGCAAAATAAACAGTATTATCATTTGTAGTTTTTATCTCACCTTATCATATTGTGCTATTCTTTTTTAAAATTTCATCTTTATTGTATTTTTTTACATTATCTTTTAGTCCCCTTATCCCCCTCCCCCAGCAATCACCACACACTTATCCATGGCCATGAGTCTTTTTTGCTCAATCCCTCCGCCTTCTAACCCCCCCAGTAGCTGTCATCCTGCTCTCCATCTGTGAGTCTGTCCCCATTTTCCTTGTTTGTGCAGTTTATCACATTCCATAAATGAGTGAAATCATGTGGTATTTGTGTTTCTCTGACTGGCTTATTTCATTTAGCATAATGCTCTCCAGGTCCTTCCATACTATTGCAAAGGATAAAATTTTTTTTTACAGCCAAGTAGTAGCCCATTATGTAAATATCCCATAGTAGTTTTATCCACTCATCTATTGATGGACACGGGCTGTTTCATATCTTGGCGATTGTAAATAATGCTGCATTGAACATAGGGATGCTTATGTTCTTTCGAGTAGTGTTTTGGGTTCGGATATTTTCCCAGAAGTGGGATGCTGGGTCAAAGGCAGATCCATTTTTAAATTTTTTAGGTATCTCCGTACTGCTTTCCACAGTGACTGCACCAGTCTGCATTCCCAATAATGCAAAAGAATTTCCCTTTCTCCAAATGTTTGCTAGGACTTCTTGTGTGTTGATTTATTGATGATAGCCATTCTGACAGGTGTAAGATGGTATTTCATTGTGGTTTTAATTTGTGTTTCTCTGATGATCACTGACCTTGAGCATCTTTTCATATTTCTATTGGCAATCTGTATGTCCTCTTCGGAGGTGTCTATTCAGATCCTTTGCCTGTTTTTTAATCAGGTTGGTGGTTTTTTTGTTGTTGAATTCCTTAAGTACTTTGTAAATTTTTTTATGAATTAACAGATGTACAGGAAATGTGTTCTCCCATTCTGTGGGCTGTCGTTTTATTTTATTGATGATTTCCTTTGCTATGCAAAAACTTTTTAGTTTGATTTAATCTGTTTGGTTTCTTTGTTTTGTTTTGTTTCCCATGCCTGGAAAGATATAGCCAGTAAAAAATTACCATGAGCAATGTCCCAGATTTTGCTGCCTAGGTTTTCTTCTAGGACTTTTATGATTTCAGGTCTAACATTTAAGTCTTTGATCCGTTTTGAATTTATTCTTGTGTGTGATGTAAGGAGGTGGTCTAGTTTCATTTTTCTGCATGTATCTGTCCAGTCTTCCCAATACCATTTATTGAATAAACTATCTTTACCCATTGTATGTGCTTCCTGTGTCGAATATTAATTGACTATAAAGGTATTGATATATTTCTGGACTCTCTCTTCTGTTCCATTGATCTGTGTCTCTGTTTTTATGCCAGTACCATACTGTGCTGATTACTATGGCTTCACAGTGCACTTTGATATAGGTAGCATGATTCCTCCAGCTTTGTTCTTCTTAAGATCTACTTGATCTTGAAAGAACTCTGTTCTTTGTCAGGATCGCAGTTGCTATGCAGGGCCTTTTGTGGTTCCTTACAAATTTTTGAAATACTTGCTTCTAGGTCTGCGAAATCTGCCATAAGAATCTTGGTGGGAATTGCATTGAATCTGTGGATTGGTTTGGGTAGTATGGACATTTTAATGACGTTCATTCTTCCTGTCCATGAACACGGTATATGTTTCCACTTATTTGTATCTTCTTTGACTTCTTTCTTCTGTGTCTTATGATTTTCCAAGTACAGATCTTTCTCATCCTTGGTTAGCTTTATTCCTAGATATTTTATTCTTTTTGAAGCAATTGTGAGTGTATTTGTTTTCTTGATTTCTCTTCCTGTTAATTTGATATTGGCCTATAAAAGTGAAACTGATTTCTGGATAATAGTTTTGTATCCCGCTGCTTTGCTGAATTAATTAAGAGTTGCAGTATCTTGGTGGAACCTTTGGGCACTCTATGTATAGAATCATGCCATGTGCAAATAAAGACAGATTTACCACTTCCTTTCCATTTTGGATGGGTTTATTTCTTCTTCTTGTGTGCTTGCTGTGACTAGGAATTCCAGGACCATGTTGAATAAGAGAGGTGAAAGCAGATATCTCTCTCTTGTTCCTGATCCTGAGTGGAACAGTTACAGTTTTTGCCCGTTGAATATGATGCTGGCAGTAGGTTTGTTGTATATGGCCTTTATTATGTTTGGTATGTTCCCTCTATTTCACTGTGCTGAGAGTTTTGATCATAAGTGGGCGGTGGATTTTATCAAATGCTTTTTCTGCATCTATTGATATGATCATGTGGTTTATCCTTCATTTTGTTTATGTGGCAAATCACATTTATTGACTTGCA